>VXAU01003650.1:105015-119170 GCA_013399695.1 Formicarius rufipectus
TTTTTTTTTTTAAATTTTCCAGGTCAACAACGATGTTTTTCCATCGTTTTCATCCCAAGGCTGAACTGATGTGTGGGACTGGGGAAGGTTGCAAAAGCCTGCGTTGAATTTTTAGTCACTGTTATGGGTCTTCCAGCTTTTTCCTCTTTTAGTAGAAAGACAGGATTGGTTCTGCTTCCCACCAAGATATTGTATCAAAGCCAGTGTCTGAAGATCCATCCCGTCACTTCAACAGGAGGACCTGCAGGTGTCAGAACTGACATGAACATGGTTTTTGGGATATTTTTGATGCTCTGGAGATTCCCCTGAGCATCTGCATCTTAACACCAGCATTCTGGGGAAATGAGCCTTGTATGGTCAGTGCTTCTGATCTCTAGTTTGAGGTGGTGTTTCTCATGTCCTTCAGAGAACCACAGGATGGTTGAGGTTGGAAGGGACCACTGGTGGGGCCACCAGTTCCATCCTCTCTTCCTTACAGTGGATCTGCTCCAGACTCCAGCCAGGTCTCCAGCTCCTTCACTGGGTTCCCTCTGTCCATCCTGCTCTTTCTGCTCTCCCTTGGAAGGTCCCTGAAGTGCTTGACCCAGCAACATGAAACATGGCAGAGAGGGACCTCTGAATGGCCCTTTGCCAACCCCACCCCATTACCTGGCTGAGCTTTGATCACACCAGTCACAGGTTTAGGGCGACCAATTGGCTGAGGAATTTATTGATGGAGAGGATGTTGCGTGAGCACGTCAAGAGCTTTGCTGAGGTTAAGCTGTCTTACATCTGCCACTGCTCCCCTGACCCCCCGAGGATCATTACACTGTCATAGAAGGAAATTGGGTCGGTTGGATGTGATTTGTTCCTTGGAAATTGAGGCCGGATGCCTCTTATCCCCTTGCCATTTTCTAGGTGCTAAGAGACAGATTGCTCGACTCCTCGCTCTGAGATTTTTTCTGAGCATTGAAGTCAAGCTGACTTGTCCCTAATTCCCCAGACTCTCCTTTGCTTTTACTCTTTTTCGGGAGGAGGATGTATTTGCCAGGTGATAATAGCTTTACATTTCTCCCAGATCCTCAGGGTCGGATGACAGGGGGCTGTTCTGCGGTGCTGAAGGTCCTTCCCTCTCGGTGGGATGTGGGAGAGGATGGGCAGATCGTTACAGAAATACACAGAGATTTTAGTTTGCACATCTCAGACCTCACTGGGACAGGTCTTGGAGAGCTCTGATTGGTACAGTTTCCTCGTGGCTTTCACAGGCAGAGTGCCGAGAAAGCCACAACTTGTTTGCTCGTGTTTAACCAACCCATTATTAGGAGAAGCAGTTACAAAAGGCTGGCTGGGATACAAAAATGTGCACAAACTCCTTTTTTTTTTTTTTCTTTTTTCCCCAACCCAAGTATCATCTCTGTTGAGATTCTAATTACTCCCCACACACACACCTTTAATAACGAGACGTTGCATTGTTCTCTCCGCGCCCCCTCCGAAAACACAATTAGAGCACTCACTGCTCATTCAGTTTTGAAGGGTGTGCTGTGGGGAATGAAAAAATAAAGGCGGGGGGACCTTGTGTTCGGTGCTGCCGCTGCAAACAAAAGCGAGCAGGGCTCAGACAATGCTCCGGCTCTTGTTTCCTGCCTGGGAGAGACCGAGCCCGGCACAGAACAAAGCCCGAGCTCCGCATCTCACGGAGCGCGCTCCGCTGACCGGCAGCGAAGGGTCGCTGGATGCGGAGAGCGCAGAACAAAAGAGGTTCTAATTGCAAACACTGAGCACACCCTTCGCTCTCTGGCACGGGCTGCTCTGCCTTCCTCACCGGGAAGGTTTCTGCTTGCTGCAACTTTGCAAATATTTTTTCAGGGGCCTCGTCAAAAGGAGAGAAAGTTGCCCCTTTTTTCCCCCTCACAAGCAATAACTTCAGCCAGCTTTGTTTTTTGCCTTTTCCTATTTTAAGGTTGCAGCAAAACCCCATTAGCCATGAAGCTGCTGTTGCTCCTTAAACCACAGTTTATGACCACAAAGCAGGAAAGTGGGACTCCTGTATCCTTAGGCTAAGGAATAAGGTGCTCTCTGACTTTTTGCCTGCTCATAAATTCTGTTTGGGTACATGGAGGTAGCAAAAGGTCTGTGTTGTGGCCCTGCCATAGATCTGCTCGCTGGGGGCTCTCCTGGGAAGCCAGGAGAGAGATTACATCTGCCTCTTGGAAAACCTCTGTAAATACCAGGCTGGAGTGCAAAGGGAGCAGGCTCTGCCTCCTGTGAGCACTTTGCTGAGGAGGGACAGAAAAAGGTGGGTGATGAGCAGCTCTGGCTCTGTGGAGCTTACAGAGATGGAAACAAAACGAGCCAGGGGCAGGTCTGAGATCCTGAAGCCAGCTGGCCTGTTGAACCCTGGGTCCACACTGCTGAGCTCTCTCTGTCCCCATGTCACAGTGACTTTGTGGTGGGAATGGCCCCATCCTGGCATAGCTGCTGAGTGTGGTTCAGGACAGTCCTTCTGGACACAGCCAGAGCCAAACCCATGCCAAGGGTTTAACATGTGGAGGGGCAGTGCTGGGTTAGGCTGCTGGTACAGCCAGAGCTTAGGCTAGCAACAGCTTAGTGGTGGTGTTTGTCTTGGCTATAAAACTGTTCCCGTCGGTTGTTCCAGTGTGGGAAATGTTTTATTCCCCAGCAGGGAAAATGTTCATGAGGAGCATCAAGCCTCAGTTACAATATAAACACTCAGAGGCAAATGTGTGCGACAGGACAACCCTTAACAGAACTGGCAGATGGGAAACCTCAGAACTTGCTGTCCAGGAGCTATGGAGGGCTCGAACACCCTCCTCCAGTGTGGCTCAAGGTTTCCTGACAGCAGCTGAGCTGAGCTTAAACCTCCCTTCCTTGGATGCTTTTTCTGTGCAGTGTCATTCTGACTATCTGCCTTTCTTCTATCATGATAAAACATGCCCTCTCCCTTCCTGTTCCCAAACCTTTTCTGGTCCTCTCAGCTATGTCCCTTTTTTATGATTTTGTTCTAGACAGCCCTGAGGAATTTCTGCTGAAGGTTCATCTGGCTTAAAAGAGACATTTTCCTGTGCCCAAGGAAGCCTTGCCCCTCATACTGTCGCTGAAGGGAAGGAGGCACATCCAGGGAACGATTAGTTCAAGTCTACATCTAAAATGGATCAAGGAAACTGTGTTAGGTGGCTTGAAATCCAGCCTGGCAGGGTGTCTGTGACCACCTCAAAAGGCACAGACGTGGGGAGAGACAGTCCTGGCAGAGCATCCTGAAATGTGCCTTCTGCTCTCCATCTTCAGCCTGGTTGCCCTGTAAATTGTAGCTGAAAGGTGTCAGTGAGCTGGAGAAAGGCAGCCTGGTAAGTTCAGCTGTGGACACCTGCAGCCAGTTTGCTTGTTGTTTTAATGTTTCCACTTTTCTTCAGTTTTTAAACATCTTCACAAAGTTTTCCCTCTGCAGATAAATGTCTCTCTCACGTGGCCCCCACTGCCTGGACCCAAAGAACCTCTGAAAGGAGGAATGCTGGTCTGGGATCTATGGGGCAGGCTTTGTTAATGGGCAAACCACATCCAAGTTTAGTAACAAATGTAGGGGCCTGGTTTCTGTCAGAAGTCCCACGTGATCCATCTTCCTGCCCAACTTGAGCTTTCCACCAGGGGAGTCTCTGCCAGGACAGTTTGTGGTGGAGGCTGAGGACAGACTACATGTGATGACATAGAAAACAGTGCCAAGGCTCACACACTTAGTGTCGTGGCACTGGAGCAAAGGAAACCCTCAGTCTCCCAATGCTTGATGTTATATGAGGTCAAAACAGATGGTGAATGATTCCAGGCTGGAGTTTATTGTATAAACCTCACCAGAATCTTGGCTCCATTGAGGAACCTTTTATAGCAGGAGGGTAAAAAGAGCAGCAGAAGTCAGACTGTTGCCATTCCAATGGTTGGAGCCCCTCTGCTCTGGAGCCAGGCTGGGAGAGCTGGGGGTGTTCACCTGGAGAAGAGAAGGCTCCAGGGAGACCTTAGAGCCCCTTGGAGAGCCTAAAGGGGCTCCAGGAGAGCTGGAGAGGGACTGGGGACAAGGGCTGCAGGGACAGGACAAGGGGGAATGACAAAGGAAAGGATTAGATTAGGTGTTAGGAAGAAATTCTTATCTGTGGGAGTGGTGAGACACTGACACAGGTTTTCCAGAGAAACTCAGGCTGTTCCAAGCCTGGAACTGTCCAAGGTCAGGTCGGACAGGACTTAGAGCAACCTGGGCTAGTGGAAGGTGTCCCTGCCCATGGCAGAGGGTTGGAAGGAGATGATCTTTAAGTCCCAGCCCAACCCATTGTGTGATTCCACGATCCTGCATGTCAGGATGGTCAAGCAGAGCTGTCACACTGGGTGGGAAACGCACCCTCCCAGTATTGCTCCTCCTTCTCCACATCTCTCTGAGCACAAGGTCATTCCAGATATCAACACCAATCAAGATTCAGGCTGTGACAGAGCACAGGCACCTTGCCTGAAGTGCAGCAGACACAGGGCAGAGTGTCTGGCTCCTGTGGACCACTGCCACCTGCTTTTTGAGTGGTCCTGGTGGTTTGTACATGGAAAACAGACCTGATCTCTCCTGGGAACCTCAGCAACTCTCCAGGGTCTCGGGTGCAGCCCTGGAGCTGTGTGTGGCCCAGGCAAGGCAGGATGATCTCAAATAAAGGCTAACTACAAGTGTTACTGCAGGGACATCATTTAGAATAAAATTTAAGAGGGTTTTACAGCCATTTACACAGAGACCTATCAAATATCTGGAGCCTGTGTCTGGTTTTAACCCGGAGTTCCTCTCTGTGTGCTTGTGTGTGTGTGTGCAGGCACAAGTTTGGGCTGGGGGATGCTGTCACTTTAACATCTCACCAGTCTTTGCAAGTCTCCAGCCCTTCAGGGACAATTTCACAGAATAATTCCAGATTCCTGGAAATATTTGAAGCCTTCATTCAGCATTCCCAGCTCCTGGTGTTCCTTATGGCCTTGACAGTTCCCTTCCCAGCACTTTTCTTAAGCTGTCTGAGTGGCTGAGCTCCCCTTCCTCCCAGTCTCAAACAAACAGGGAATTCAGGCAGGAAGTTTAAACTTCCTGCATCTGGGCTTTCTTTCTCAAAGAGCCACGAGCACAGCAAAACACTCACCATCTTCCTCAGCCATCCCCAGCTTTGTAAAGGGGTTTTGAATGCCTGAAGACAACACCTCCCTCAACCATTCCTGTCCCAATAAAGCACTAAATGGATTTGCTTTGCTGCAAAACAACAACAAAAAAATCCCTCCTAATGGCTTTTTATTATGTTTGACTTAATGCTGGCATAAATTCTCCCAAATTTATTTCAAGTTTGCTTGAAAACCTCATTTGCCTAATTGCAATAATAAAACAACATCATATGCAGATGTCTCCTGTCTTTTTCAAACTCAATTTGCTTTCAATTAGCTGTGATTCAGTGTTTGTTTGGGGTTTTTTTTTGGGGGGGGGAAAGCACACAAATGGGTCTTGGGAAAAGGTGTGTACATCAGGTGGCATCTTGGAGCTGTTAGAAACGCAAAAAATTTGAGCAGAAGAGATTCACAGAGTCCACTGAAACCACTAAAACACAAACCCAACTGAATCTAGTTTAGTAAATCTGCAAGAGATCAAATCCAAAGCAAAAAAAAAAAAATGATCTGAGAGTCTGGGAAGTTTCAGGAGAAGATTATACTGTGCAAAGGGCTGTGTCATGGTGGGTGCTGCCTACCAGTCCTGGGAAGGTCTGGGTCTTGTGGGCTGTGTGTGACTCTTGGGTTTGGGATGCAAGGTAGGGAAAATCCAGGGAACATTATCACAGGAAATTTATGGAGTTACTCTGCTTCAGACAACACTGAAAGCCCTTCTCAGCTCTTTACTCCACAGCTGATTTGGGGGTGAGCATTTGAGCCCACACTTGAGCCCTGCAGGCACTGGTTTGGAGAAAATAAAATTACATCAGGTTCGTTTAAGAGATGGGGAAACTGAGATAGAGCAACTCTGCCCATGGCAGTGGGTTGGAACTAAACGGTCTTTAAGATCCCTTCCAGTCCAAACCATTCTGTGATTCTATGATTCTTTGAACTCACAAATCCTGCTTTGGCCACTCAGAGTAACATAATTATACAAAGTTCACAAAACAAGCTCTTTTTCTCCATATTGCGGCTGTTAACAGGCGACAACCAAGTCTCAAAGCTTCTGCCTTGAGCTGCTGGGGAACTGAGCCATCTTCAGCTGTTGCAGGACTCAGCAGTTGCATGATTTGCGTGGCTGAACCCAGGCAAAAACCCGTGTAGTGGCAAGAGATGCAGAAGAAAGTCACCCAGATCACTGACAGACACCTCTGAAAGGTGGTGGGGCATCACCTGAAAGCAGTAGAGCAGCTGTAGCAGGGATGAGGTGCTGTGGCTTGGCTCCTTCCCTTCTCCCTGCTGGGATAAATGAGGCAGAGGTCTCCCAAAAGACATCAGCACTTTCCAAGCATGTGTTTGTACAAGTGAGGTCAGATGAGGCTTGCAAGAAGCTCAGGAACGTGCAGGGAGAGCAAACCAGCAGTGACCTTTCCAAGAGTCAGCAGAGCTGTGTTGGTCATCATGCCCTGGCATATGGCTGAAATTCAAGCCCTTGTACAGCCTTTGGCTCTCTCAAGTTGAGCTGAATGAGATGCAAATGAAATGTGATGAGCATCTGGAACTCAAGGAAATGGCTATAAATAATGCATGTGACTCCTCAGGTTTGTAGGATTCTCAGGCAGCACCGTTTTGTAAATCATTCAGGGTTGGCAAGAGGTGCCAGGGCAGTGTTTGTGGAGAAAGGGCCTCAGGTTTCTGCCCCACAGCAGTGCTGGAACAAGCAGGGTGCCCAGAACTGCCCCCTCCTCCTCCCAGTTTACAATCCAAAGACTTGGTCTTTTCCAACACTCCCTGGAGGAGAAGCCAGTATTTCCAGGTGCCACTGTGATGCTCTTAAATGGTCGGCAGAGTGATGAGAACAGAGCTGAGAAAAAACCCCAAGCATTTCATAGATTCTTAAAATCATAAGGTCATAGACTGGTTTGGGTTAGAAGGGACCTTAAGGGTCACCTAATTCCAACCACCCTGCAGGAACACCTTCCACTGGATCGGATTGCTCAGGTCCCCATCTGACCTGGCTTTGAACACTTCCAGGCATGGAGCAGCCACAGCTTTTCTGGGCAACCTGTGCCAGGATCTCATCACTTCCCAGGGTGCTCAGCAACCATTAGCTGTCAACTATCCATCCTACCTTCTCTTCTGCTTCTGAGGATGTGCTGTTGTCCAAGACTAGAGGGTTCCTTTTCCCCACAACTGGTCTTTCACTTTGTCAACCTCACTGAGCTGGCAAAGAGGGAAGAAAGAATTTCCCAGTAACAGAGAAGACCAAGCTCTTAGTGCTGGAAATCTGGTCTCTGCCTGGTGGTTTAATGGCTTGGAAAAACCTCTGGTGGAGGCCTTGTGTGCCCTGAAGCTCTCCCATTTCTTCCAGATGCATGAGCTGGTGCAACAGCTGATTCCTCCCTCCCTTTGTGCTGCAGATGAACCAGGGGGAGATGTTCCCTCAGCCTTTGCACAGGGTTGCAAAGCACCTCGTGGGTGGGTCACTTGAAGGTTTCCAAGCCAAAACACCTGGATAAAATCCCACCTTCTGCTGATTACGGGTGAGGGAGCAGATGAGGAGGGGGAATTGTTTTGGTTTCAGATCTGTGAGCTCCGGGGAAGAAGAGCAGTGCATCCTGCAGTCCCTAAGGAAAGACCTGGTGTTGACTCCAAGATCCCAGTCCTGCCTGTGCCATCTGCCAAAGGGCAGAGGGATCTGTGCCCGCTGCTTGGGTCACCAGTGGGGGGCTGTCCGTACACAGAAGTCACAGGAAGGCTGGCAGAGGACTTGCATGCAAATCAGGACAGGATTAATGTTCTTAGCCTAAGTGTGAGGCTTTGCCCGAGTCTGGCAGGTGAAAATTCAGAGGCATTTTTCTGTGCCTCCTCCTCTTGCCTCGTTTTGCTATAAACATTAAAGGGAGAATTTAGAAATCAGTTCCATGCCATGGCTTTTAGCCTCTCCCTTAAAAAGGTCATTTATGGAGCAGATTTAAATGCAATTTTCAAGGCAAGATAGCTGGAGCTGCAGCAATAATGTCTTCTAAAATGCTTGCAGCAATCAGAAATCTCCATGTCCTATCAACCATCATTTTTTTTTTACAATACTCCTGGGGGAAAAAAAAATTTTACTTTTGCAGCTATTTAGGCAGGAAAGAAAAAGTTCCATGTCAGGATGGGAGCTGGAATCTTTGCCTGGACTCAGGCTGAGAACTTGGTCACCATGAGCTGAAATAAAACCCCTTCCTGCAGCTCAGCTTCAGATGTTTCAGTTTCTTTCCTCTGAGGACAAGGGGCTTTCAAACAGGAATTGCAGGCAGTGGGCAAGCTGCATTTCTGTAAGGCTGGCTTGTTTGGCTGCACAGGTCCTGCTGTCCATGGCAGGTGAAGAAATATAACCCCACTTTTCCATGACTTGAAAGAGCAATTTCCCTTGTGGTATCTTGGTGAGCAGCTGGACAGCAAACTGTTGTTACAGGTAGAAGCAAACTAAAAGGGTTTTTTTTAATAAGTTTTTCTGTCTGATGGTTTGGGGTTGGGTTTTTTTTCAGGTTTGTTCCCTCTTCTCAGAGCTGATGGGACATTTCTGGAGTGATGTGTCCAGTTCTGGACTCCCCCAGTACAGGACAGACAGGAGCACACTGGAGCTGGTCCAAGGAGGAGGATGAGTGTGGAGCACCTCTCATAAGAGGAGAGAGGGAAAGAGCTGTGCCTGTGCAGCATGGAGAAGACTGAGGAGGATCTTCTCCATGTGTTTAATTCCTGGTGGGAGGCACCAGAGGAGAAGGTGACAATGTCTTCTCAGTGGTGCCCAGTGATGGGACAAGAGGCAATGAGCAAAAAAACTCCCTGCAACACAGAAAATTCCATTTAAATGTAAAAATAAAACAGAATGTTTGCACTGAGAGTGTGACCAAACACTAACCTGGAGAGACTGTGGACTTTCCATCCACGGAGACATTCAAAACTCAACTGAACACAGCCCTGAATAACTTGGTTAAGCTGATCCTACTTGAGCAGTAGGATTTGAGTGGACCATCTCCAGAGGTGCCCCCAGCCTTTAGCTGTTTGCAAATGGCAATTTTTAACTATTCTGACCAAAGTTTCTTCTGCAGGTCCCTGAGTAGAGAAACATTTAATCTTCGAATCACCACACTGAGGCATGTTGACCTGAGTTGAGCATTAACACCCCGGTTCTCAAGACTGTTCTGTGGCTCAGTTGTAAGAATCCGTGGAAGCTGCAACGGAGGAAGGTGGTGGAATTGATAACCTCGGAGATGTCATTCCCTGTCTGTCAAACTGACTGCTGAGAAGGACAGAACTGGTACAAACTGCCTCATCAGCCAGTCACAAAAGGGAAAATCTGCCACGATTTAGCTGTTTTCCAAAGCTTCCTGTGGTTTTGCGCAGGATCTTCCAATGGATTCAGCTGCTCAGTGACCTCCCTCTGCGTTTGAAGCAGCTGAACAAGCCCAAAATCCAGCTGTCATAGGCACCCCCAGACTGCAAAAGTGCTCCTGGTACCCTTAACTCATGAGTGTTATGAGTATTTGAGTAAATCTGTGCTTCCTTATCAGGGGGCTGAAGCTGGTCAACCAGTCATGATCTACCCCAGCTTGACTCATCCCACTGAATTATTGACTTCCCAGCCAAGGAGAGAAGTGTCCATTCAACTTGGATGATTCTATCCCCCAAAAAACCCAATCACCCAGAAAAAAAAAAACAAAAAACCAAAGAGAAAGAAAGATACAAAACAAAAAATCCACCAAAGCTCAGGTCGTTTTTCCCCAGGGCAAGACCATCTCCTTTCACTGGTACAATCAGCTACTGTGGACACTGTGGGTAATGAAAAAATACCCTGTTTCTATTACTGTGGGTAATGGAAAAAAGCCCTCTCCCTTAATTTTATGGGGAAAATTATCCATCTAAATCCTGGGGGAAGGGGGGTTTAATATATTTTAATTTTTTTGTTCTTGTTTGATTATTCTGTTGTTTTGTTTGGTGTTGTTTTGGTTTTTTAAACCAATTTTTAAAAGACACTACATTTTCCCAATCACAGACATAGAGTCCAGCCTGAATCTGACCTCAGTTTTTAAATGACCACATGTGGTATCTTCCCATTTCTGCCTTTGCCCACCTCCTTTCCTTCTTGTGTTTTCATTCCAGGCCTCCTTTGTTCCACCTCATTTCTAATTTGATTCCCTCCCTCCCTTCCCCGAGAACGTTGCCTACAGACTGCCCTGCTAAACAATCGAATTTATAAACCAATATATCTGGTAATTACAACCCGAGGCTGATTTCCGGAATGTTATCTCTGCCCCAACACTGCACTGCTGGAAAATAATGAGCAGGGAAGGTGAGTCAGGATGGCTTCCAAGAGAAACTGGGACAACTGACACGGGGGCACAACATCCAGATAACAGGCAAGTCTCCTCCTAAATCAGAGGGTTTGTTGGCCTCTCGTTGTCCAGGCAGGGACTTGGGGGAAGTGGTTGATCTGAGGAAATGCCTTGGAAAATTCTCAGCATGGCATGGGAGCTTCACAGACCCACTCCTTAGTCTCTATTGCTCCAACCCTTTGGACTCTTGGGCTGTGCCATGAAGCCTTTGTGCCTTGTTCACTATGACAAGCTGATCTTGAGGGCCACCTCATCTCGTGCATGTTATGGGCATCCTAAGATCAGCCAGTAGAAGCCTAAAGATAGCCAAGAAAAGCAATTTTATTTTCCCCTCTTCCTCTGACCCAGGACAGTCCATCCTATCCTATCCTGTGTTTGGTACCTTTAACCTGCTTTTTTTAACCTCTACACCTGTCCAAGGCATTTTCTTGAGAATTAAATTCTCTTCCAATATCTGCTCTGCACTCCTCTTTTTGCCATTTACGCCCATTATCGTGTCCTTCATGGAGATGCCCTGTCAGCATTTCATTGTGAAGGATCTTTTAGCCTGTTGGAGACCATGATCAGATCACCTTGTCTCCTTTATGCTGACCAGCACTGACTTTGCCAGCAGGATCTATTTCCTGAGCCCTTCCGTGGCCTCTCCCAGACTCCCCAGTTATCCCCCATTTTCTGGGAGCAGCACAGCTCTTGCTGAAACCTTCCTCATGCATGATGATTTCTTCTCCAGGATTTCATCCCGTATCTTCCAGAAACTCATCCTGTGATCTGGGACAGCTTCCAAGCATCATTCTGGAGCGCTGCTGCCCTGCCCTGTGTGCACAAAACACGCTGTCCCACCAGATGTCCTGTCCCTCTGGAAACTCTTCCTGCTTTTCCTTTTCAATCCTTTTTCTCTGCTCCCTTATTTCCTTCCAGCTTTAGCACCAGGACAGAGGGATGTTGACTTTGAAAGCTGGTGGGGGTTGTAGAAGCAGCAACCAAGTGAATAATTGTGGCATGGAATAATAATTTGCCATCCGTTGATTGCAACTACTTTGAATTTGAAGCAATCCCTCCTGATGTGTCACTCAGTGGATGTTGCTGAGTGGTTTCCTGAGTTGTATCTCCCATTTGACAGCCAAGCTCTGCAGCCCCTCTAGTCGGAAGCAATAAATTCCCATAGCCCTGTTCCCAAATTGTCCCAGACTCGGGTCTTTCCCAAGCATCAATCCCTGCTTGAGTGGATTGCTTTGCTCCTGTGTTTCCAATACATGATCTAAAGTTCATCCAGGCAAAAGACATCTCTGTGCTTCCCATTCAGGTGTCCTGTGCCGAAAATTCAATGGGCTGAATCCCCCTGGGAAAACACACATCCCACTCTGCTGCTGACGACAGGAATGAAAGCACATCCTTAATTTAGGCATCTGGGACCACCCGGGGTGAATTCTGGCTTGTGCACCGCTCTGCCCCACAGAACTGGTGAGGACACTGCTTCTGGAATCTCTTCCAGGTGATGGACTTGAGGAGCAGTTGGTGCCCTTGATTCTCTGGCAAGGGAAACCTCCTTGGTTAATCACTCAGTAAGTTAATTACCATTCCACGTAATGAAGAGGAAACGAATCTTAATGCAATGGCAAATCCAAATGTCCCCTTCCATGTGTGACTCCTCCTGCCTCATTTGGAGGCCAGGTGAGGCTTTTAACCCTGGTGAGGCACAGCTTTGAATCCCAGCTCAACCAACTCCCTCCCAACAGAACATCATGTGTACATGAGCCCTTTTGTGGGGGCTTTCAGGTGACTTCTCCAGGGAGGATTGATGCTCAGGAACTCCTTTGTTACCTGGCATCCACAGGAAGCACATCTTGTCCTCCAGGAACACTAAAAAGACCCAGAGTTTCCTCAAATTGCCTCCTACTGAAATCAACACCCACTTGAAAATCCTGATCAAGGCTTTGAAGTGACCATAAAAGGTTTGAAGAGACCATAAAAGGTTTGAAGACCTCAGGAGATGGGACCATGGGACCAGTGATGCAGCTGAGGAGACCAAGCACCTGGTGTTGTGTTCCAGGTGACATGTGGGGAAGTAAGTGATAGGATGAGAATAGATTCCAGGGTCTCTTATGGTGACTTGGGATGATTTTAAACCCAGTGCAATCCCATACATTTTTCGAAGTCACAGTCAGAATTAAAGCAGGAGAACTGGAAAAACAAGCAAATTAATCCACTCCAAAGTCCAGAGTTCCCCACTCCCAGGACTGATAGTGGTTTCTTCAGCAAGAGGCTGGTAGGAAATAGCCAAATAAAAGGGAACACAATCTTAAACTTGTAAGGGAGAAAGAAAAACAACAACAAAAAAAAATGAAGCTGCAGATGCAGAAACAGGAAAATTAATTGTGTTTTCTGATGAACAAACACAATTAAGGAAACAAAGCAAGAAAAACACTGGCAGGGCTGGGGAAGGGTGTTTTTGTGTTATTCTGATTCCATGAGACGGCCAGTGCTGGGTGACAGCTTCATTCTGAGAGCTATTAGAGGGACAAGAGCAGATAACACTACAAAGTAATTATTGCTGCAATGTGTAATTTCTCTGCAGGGACCTGGAATTGCTGGGGAACAGGGTGAGGAGCAGCAACAACCACGAAACACAAGAAACACGGAATTGCAGCGATGAAGGAGGAAAGTGGAACCAGTGGGGAAATTATTTTCATAAACCAGGAGTGAAAGGATGGGGAGGTGGTTAAGCTGATTTCAGGGACTAACACTGGCAGGTCTTTTAAGGTCAAAACAAAGATTAAAGAGCCCTGTACAAGGGAAACCAAACAAACCTTACTGGTGTTGGGAGAAAATAGTACCTGTCTGGGTGATCAGCAAAAGCCAACAACTGCTACTGTTCTCAGAGATTACACAGACCTTTTAAACTGTGAGAGAAGCAGAACCACATTTTCACTTCAGATGGGATTTGGATGATTAAGTGTAGTCAGTGAGAGCTGAGCTGGTTGCCCTGGGATCCTTTTGGAGACAGTGGGGACTATCCTTGTGCTTTTGGGCCAGTGACTACTTCAGGGTGACAGGACTGTGTTACTGGTGAAGGAGCAGGGCTGGTTGGCTTTGATGGGCTTCTCAGGGAAGGGAAATGACTCTGAAGTAACTCCCTACACTCCTCCAGCTGAAGAAGGGTAGATTTGAATTAGATAGTAGGAAGAAATTATTCAGGGTTTGTTCTAGATCAGATATTAGGAAGAAATTATACCCAGGGTGGTGAGTTTGCCCAGAGGGGCTGTGGCTGCCCCATCCCTGGAAGCGTCCAAGGCCAGGTTGAAGGGGCTTGGAGCAACCTGGGATAGTGGAAGGTGACCCTGCCCATGGCAGGAGGGTTGGAACTCGATGGTCTTTAAGGTCCCTTCCAATTCAAACCATTCCATGATTCTATGACTCCTGCCCTCCAGGGCTGTGTTGATATGGCTGTAGAGGAGACAGGTAGAACTTCACCTCAGAAATTGGCTGTTTTCTTCCTGTAAACTGATGGTGGGCTCTGATGGAGCCAAGAAGGCTGTTCAGTTGGTTTTTCCTGTTAACAAAAAAAAAAAAAACAAAAAAAAAAAAAAAAAAAAAAAAAAAAAAAAAAAAAAAAAAAAAAAAAAAAAAAAAAA
>VXAU01003650.1:119207-131236 GCA_013399695.1 Formicarius rufipectus
AAAAAACAAAAAAAAAAAACAAAACAAAAACAAAAAAAAACAACAAAAAAAACCCAAAAAAAACCACCACCAAAACAAACAAAACAAAAAAAACCAAACAAACAAAATAAACAAACAAACAAAAACACAGAATAAAAAAAAGTTCTTGGAACACTTAAAAGAGAAAAATCTAACATGCAGAAATCAAGCAAGCAAGTTTGGATTAGTTGCATTAGGATTTTTCCTTTAGCCTCAGAATCAAAGCTGCTCTATGTCCATGTCTGTAAGTATGAGATGGCAAATCCATTCTCCTCCTGTCTGGAGGCCAAGGCCTGAGAGGACAAAGAACCAGAAGAGACCTCCTGGGTCACCACACCAGTCCCAAACTCCTGCTGTACCCCTTGGAAGAGGTCACAGAGAGGAGAGCTGCTCTCTGTGGGGTGATACTCAGTGGGCAGCTCCTCATGCTGCAACCATTCCCAGGGTCACAGATGGAATAGGGATGTGTTAAATCAATAAAGAAGAAGGTTCCCAGAAGCTGATTTGTTCAAGGAGGCATTGCTGATCTCTTGCAATTGGTTCCTGGAGTGGGAGGGACAAACAAAGGAGGAGCTGAGTTGCCTCTCTGCTGAAACGAGAGGACAGACATTTTGTGTCCTCTCTGGTCCCACCAACAGTCCTTAGAGACAAAGTAAATCCATGTGCTTGGCAAGATGACCTAAAAATGGGACCACATGTCTTTTTCCATTGTAATTCCAAATTTGTCTCTTCTCCCCACCCCCTTTTTCTCCTGAGATCTCTTCTGGGACATGAGAGCAGGGAAAACCAGTGCCTGTGGCAACCTACATTGCAGCAAAAATAGAAGCCTATACCTGATAACATGATGAGAGACACCAGTTATGGGATCTCAGACAGAACGTGCCTGTGACCCTTGGAACTTGTAACTCCCTCTCAGATAGAGATGGATTTACTTCTTGTAGTGTGGAAGGTCAAACTATCACAGTGTGTGGGTGCTGATGCAGATCTGTGAGCTGGGGAAACCTTTTGAAGGGAAAAAATTTGGTTTTGTAGATAGAATCATGGAATTGTAAAGGTAGGAAAAGATCTTGAAGATGATCAAGTCCAACCATTCACCCAGCATTCTGTTCACCACTAAGCCATATTCCCAAGGGCCACATCCAACACCTTCAAGGAAGGTGACTCCACCACTACCCTGAGCAGCCCATGCCAATTCCTGACCACCCTTTCAGTGAAGGACTTTTCCCTAAGCACCAATCTAAACCTCTGAGTGTTTTCTGAGGTGTCAACATCTTTGTGGGAAATATTAGAGTGAGGAATCCCACACAGGACCTGACAGGGTCCCACTTCTTGTGGGATCACCTTCTGATATACAATAAACAACTGCTATGTCATTGAGCCTGGTATGTGACTCACATGGGTTACCTGCTGTTCCATATTTTCACCCAGGCCTTGCTCTAATGAAGGTGCCTAAGAGTCCTACAGGGTGGGATTTGTGCTATCACAGCTCCTGTTTTCCCTGATCCAAGGCAAAGTTATGCTATAAAACATTCTACATGTGTGTGGTCACATGTTAAATATGATTTCGATCACAGTATAGATCACATGGTGCACAGTCTCTCTGTAACCTCAAATAGTCCTTTAGAAATGTCCTCCAAGATCTTCCCTCCAAGATTTCCCTGAAAAGGTCTTCTAGTTCCTCTCCAAGACAGTGGTCATGCTCACTGCTCTCTGGGACCTCACCTGCCATCCCTGAATTACTGAAGGAACTGATTTACCTGCTCAGAGTCACTTTCTCAGGCATTCCAGTCGGTTCCACGAGGTCTTGCTGGGTCAGATCCTTCTGTGTTACCTCTACACAGCTTCATCTGGTCCTCTCTCAGGGCTCTTTCTTCTACATCGATTTTACAATTAATTTTATTATCTAGCTGATCACAGTTAACCTTTTTTTTCTTTTTAATGAGAAAATAGAGATTTCTTACTACCTTTGTGAAAATGCCATCTCTGCATCATCACAGGATATCTATTTTCCACCCCAGAGAAACAACGAACTTGCTCTTCCCTTTGTCATCGTCTTATTTAGAGCGATTCCCCGATCTATCTTGTGTTGTTGTCAACTAATTTTTATTCCCCCTCTGTATTAAACTTGGGTTTATTTCTCTACAGTTGTGCTTTGCCTTTATTTTTGTGTTCAATTTGCAGCTTTCTTTCTCAATTTCTGTGTCATTTTTAGCTTTCATTTTTCCTGACAGAATATCCAAGCATTCCTGGGACAACTATCTCAGTCTTTTGTTGGGTTCTTTCCCCTCTGACACTGGAGTTTGCTGATCTGTATTTGATAGACTCTTTCATCCAGAGCCAATATTTGTTTCATTGCTACTGAGTCTGTCTACCAAGGAAGGAGCATTATTTCACATTTGTTTCCCACTTTGTCAAGTCTGTTTCTATTTTCCTGTTCTTACTCCTTCACTTCTTTAAAAAAGTGCCAGTTACTGCCACGGGTATTTCCTGGGAGAAGTTACCCTTCACCTTTAGATTTTCAGCATTTTTTTCTCCACATATTGCTTTTCTCCCCTTTCTGAAATAGAAAAATGCCTGAAAATTTCACCTCTCACTTGGTCACATGTCACTGCATTCCTTCTCCAACAAATATTCACATCCCGTGAGTCTTCCATGGGCTTGTTCTTGTCTTCAGGTGACCAGAGATGGTGGCTCCCTCTTTCCCCTGCACCAAAAGTGCACTGTGGGGTTCAGTTGTTGTTATTTTGGGGTCACTTGGCTCCCTACTCCTTCAAGGGTGGTCTGCAATGGTCCCCTTGTTGCACTCTGAGTTTTGCTGTGTGTGAAATGGAGCAAAGGGAATAATAAATTATTAGTAGCCAATCTAACTACAATATGGGAGTTAATTAACTCACACTGACAATCCAGGCTGACACAGGGGAGACTCGATGGGTACAAAACACTAAAACTGTTGTATAAGAGAATTTACCGGCATTTAGACATTTTCTCTGGTGTGATGCTCACCCTGCCAACATGCCTCTGTGTCCCAGCACGGACAGTTTTCCTTTGAGCACCACCAGAGTGATGGTAATGAGGAGTTGTCACCACCCTGAGCTCCTTCCTGGGAGTTGTGTGATGCCCACTCTGGGATTTCTTCCTCCTCATTCTTGGGTATCTTCAATCCCACCCTCCCCATCACCCACTCCCGTCTTCCTTGGTCCCACTGCCCCATCCCACCACACCTGCACCAGCTCAGAGCTCCTTCCAAACTCCGGGCAGCTCTGCAGGGATTCCCATTCCCCAGGAAGCAACAGCCCCTCAGAGCATTTCTGGGCTGCTGCTTTTATATTCCTCCGGAAAGCCAGCTGAGGAATGTGTTTGCAAACAGAACTTCGAGTAACTAATACTTCCCTCCAGTACAGAAGCTGGCAGATAAGTAATTGCTGGAGGGAGGTATGTTCAGAGGCTTTTCAAACTTTGATGGCCTGTGATTTGCAAGTCTCTGTAGTTGAAACTTTGCAGTCTTGTCTTTGCAGCACTATTCTTCGGGGGAAAGAAACCTGTCGAAAGGCTCTCACTGATTGCAGTGGGGTTTTGACCAGATCCTCCCTGAACTTTTAGATGACTTTAAGTGAGCTAAAATTTCACACATCCTTCTTTACCCCATGCAGTGGCCGACTGCTCTCAAGTTTTTTCAGTTCTCAGCTTGCTGAAGGATTCAAGAAACTATGTCACCTTGCCTGACTGGATGTTGTCCTTCCCTTTCAGTTCCCTGGCACTTATTTTGTAAGTGAGATGAAAATGTTTGCTGTGTTAGTGAACACATCTCGGTGTTTGAGTGTGCTCCACTGAGACAGAGGGGATTCTGATCCTGGCTGCAACCTCAGGCACTGCTGAAAGACAGATAATAAATAACCCCAGCACAAAATAGGAGCCTGAACTGATTTTGCAGTTGTAAGTCTGATCACTGAAAGCTTTCTGCTTTAAGTTTCAGCCATAGAGAGTGGCTGAAATTGGTTTTGGCTTCCTCACTGGATGTCTCAAGGCTTGAGCATGGGGGTTTTTCTATTTAATAGGAAAATGATAGATCAAAGGGAACAGTCCTGTGCCCGGTATGGACATTGAAGATCTTCTGACACTCTCCCTGTTTATCCTGTGACACTCCCATAACCTGTGAGAATAATTCAGCTGCAGGAATTTCAGTGGCATTCACCTCTGTCCTGGTTATGGGAGCCAGGCCCAGTTTGTCACTGGGTGGGTGTGTGTTCTACACCCTCTGTGTCATTGTCTCATGAACTGCCCACCATGGACCATTGGCAGCAGCTGCCCAGGGCACACCCCACCCCTCAGGGGACATGGGGGTGTTTAGGAATTCCTGTGGGATCAGGAAGTGTTCCTGTCTGCACAGCAATGAGGCAGAACTCCCCTCCAGGAGCCACCAGCACCTTCACCCCCACCTGAGGGGTCATGTCTGCTCAGGGGCCATCAGGGATGCCCCAAATATGCCCTGATTGACCTCCCAGAGTGGATCCCCCACTGGGAGACTCCCCACCCTGGGGGAGGTGCTGGGCATTCCCATCTGAGCCCAAGCAGAGATAAATTGGGGTTTTGGGACTGGGGGCACCACTGGTGGGATCCAGAGGAGGAGCAGAGCCCCAGCAGGACTGGCACTGCCCCTCTGGCCCAGCCTGCCCATCCTCCTGCCCAGCAGGTTCCTTCTCTCTCTTGACTCTGCACTCAGAGCCCACGTGGTGCTCAGCACAGGGGCTGCTGAGCTCCATCCTGCTTGTGCCTCCCTGAGTTGGGCTGCTCAGCTGGTTTTTTGTGAGTCAGATTTCCCTTCTGTATCAGTGTATTTATTGTGATCTTGTTATTAAATTGTTATTCTGACTTTCATTCTGAGGTGGATTCATTTCTCCTGCCAGTTTACCTTTAAAGCAGCACAACCTCCTAATTAATTTTCCTTGTTCTGTCCTTGCTCACTGTAACTCCATGCACAGGATGCTCCCCACATGTGTGTGGATACTGGCAAACGTTGCACAACTAATGGAAGGGGAAAAAAAAAAGGTGCCAGTTAAATAAATCAGGATCTTCTTGTCGAGCCAAGGTTCATATTGCTGTGGGCAGAGTGGATTTCAGTGTGCTGAAAGACAGCTTAAGGTGAGAAGTGTGGAGGGGAACCCCATGGGAACAGAGAAAAAGTGTGCAGAGAAACCTCAATAAAATTCAGAAGCCCAACCAAGATGGGTTTCCAGGCAGGACCAACTGGAATTGAACACAGCACTGCTGCTCTGGAAAGGGTCTGTGGCAAACACCCAGCTGGTGCGTGAGAGACACATTTGCAGGCACACAGAGGGAGGGAACATCACCCTAATTTGAAATGAGGTGACAAAAGCAACTAAAACATTTTCTAGTGCAGTAACAGGAAGGAAGAGAATCCACTCCCCACAGCAGTGGCCCAGGCAGCAGGTAGCTGTGTGCACTGAGAACACATGCTGGCTCCTCAGTTTACCTGCCTGGGAGGTAAATCTCTGTATTTCTCAGCTCCTTCTGCAGTCAAAGCAGACACAGGTGGTGGTTTAGTCCTCACAGCTTAAGGGGGCCCAAATCTGGAAGTTTTGTCTCCATTGACTTTGCCCTGGAAGGTCAGTTTATACCAACCTTTGGGCAACCAAAGGTGAGAGAAGCCCTGTCTTCAGAGGCCCCTGTGGCACCAGGCAGGGAGGGCAGGTGGAGGGGAACAGGGGGCAGAGGAGGCAAACAGGATGCTGATCTGGGGTCAAACAGATGGGCAGAGATCACTGACCACCCGGCAAGTGGCAAGTGCAGGATGGGGCAGCGAAGAATCACAGAATTATTTGGGTTGGAAGGGACCTGGAAGACCATCCTCTTCCAAGCCCCTGCCACGGGCTGGGACACCTTCCACTAGACCAAGTTGCTCAAGGCCTTATCCAAACTAACCTTGGACACTTCCAGGGATGGGACAACCACAGTCATCTTTCAAAAAGAAGTTCCTGGTGCTTCTCCCTGCTCTGCATTCAGGAGTGTGTGCAGAAGGGAGACAGAGGTGCTCAGTCTTGCAGGACCTCACTGGTAGGATGCAGGAGTGGAATAAAGAAGGCAGAAGCAGCACTTGAATTCAGATGTTTGCACTGGAGGGCTGTGCCTGGATGAGTCACCCTTGGTCTTCCTATGGCACCAGGAGAAAAAGACACGTATTTCTGTCACATTCATCTCTGAGACAGACAAAACTCCTTTATTTTCTCCCAGGTCTGTGAAGGCATCCGAGGGTGACTGTCTGGGATGGAGATGTCCCCATTCCAAATGCATATGTTGACTTAGATGAACTCCAGCCACAGATCTTGGATGGATGGGAAGGTGAGCACCTGGAGATGCCATCCACAGGTACTTCTCAAGAGGAAATGCTGAGGGCAGAGGTGTCCCTGAAAGCCTGGAGCTCAGATGCCCTGGGAGACTTCAGGTCAGCTCTTCCTCCTGAGTGTGAAATGCCTGAGCAGAGGTCACAACTCCAACAGAAGCAGAATTACAATGACAAATTTGTTACGGGTTGAACAGAACAAATTCCATATATTGGGCAAACAATAGTGTTTATTGTTAGCCTAATTAATGCTTGAGCACTCCAATCATCCAAATTATCTCATTTCTGAAGAGAAGAATAATTAATAACAAGATATACCTGGAATGTCCCACTTGCTCTGTTGTGCTGCTCACAGTGACAGAGTCCTTCTGCTCACCAGGGTTAACAGCTTTGGTTTGAGCACAGTCAGAGAGGGTTGTAACAAACTGTCCCCACCCTGAGGTCTTCCCTGGCAGGAGTGGGGTGTCCATAGTGAGATTTCTTCATGGGTCTCCCCTAGGATACCTTCATCCCTCTCTTCTCACCACCTTCTCCCCCTCCCTGCTGCCCAGAGCCAGTAGCAGAGCTGCTCAGCACTGGGATGGGCTGCAGGACTCCTCTTTTTCCTCCAGTACTCAGGAAATTCTCCTGTCATACTCAAAGACGTGGCTTATGTTCTATTGTCCCTGCCCACGGCGGGGGGGCACCTCTGTCATGTCCCCAAAGGACACCTGAAACTCCAAATCATCAGCTTGAGGGGCCTCAGGATGAGGCAGGAGGCTGCCCCTCATTGCTGTGGAAAAGTGGGAAATTGGAGAAACAGCCTCCACTTCAGCAAGTCACCTTCATTTATAGTCTCTGTGTGCACCAGGAGAGAAGAGTTTGATTCAGGTGAAGAAGAAACCATGGTTTGGGCCTCCAAAGCCCAAAAGACTCTTCCAAGCTATTATACGGATGGAAAGAAGAAGGAGCTGCTTTATCTTAAAGTAAACCAGCAGCAGCTCTGTCTCTGAGAGCCCTGAGGCTGTCTCAGAACTGCTGATGGATAAAGGGATGCTCAGGGTAGGTAAACTAAAGAGCAGGGGGATTTCTGGTTAGGAACTGCTCAGCTTTGCCATGACTGAGGATCTTCTGTACATGCCTATAGGCAGAGCTTTAAAGGGGGGGAAATGGTGCCTGTGTAGCTCAGGAACCTTTGGGATCAGGTGATGGATGAGTGGGGATTTTCAGGTTCACTGTTTTAGAGTTAGGCGCCTAAATTCCTTCTAAATCCCCCTTTAGGTTTGTAAATCCTTTGTGAACGCTCTCAATAAATAGGATTGCAGCCAAGAAATACCTACCTTCTGTCAGCCATTGCTCTCCTCCAGGAATTAGTCCTGCAAAAGAGGGAGCCCTGGGAAGTGTGTGCTGGGTGCCACATGCTGGATGCTCTTGGGGCAGGGTGATGGGGCAGCCAAAGGTCACTGCTCCTGGGAACACCTCGTTGGCTGCTCTGGCCCCTCTGCAGAGAAGGGACAAGGCAGGAAAAAGGGAGATTGAAGCCTCCCAAGCTCTGAAAGGGGATTGGTTGATCCCAGGCAAGGATGAAGAGAGGTGAGCCCTGCTTTTCCCACAGTATCGGCATCGGGGTGCCAAGAGCTGTGTGGTGCTTTGGGTGCTCCTTTGTAGGGCTTGTTCCCATCCCAAGAGGACCCTCAGTGCAAGTCAGACTCAGACCTTCAGTTCAGAGCATCACCCCTACATGCAACGGGGGTGGTTGAGGGCCCTGCTCCTCCCTCCTGCCTCCTGAAAGTGGCCAGAGATAAAGGAGAGGTGGCCTCACACCAGGAGGATTCCCTGCATTCCCCAGCCCCAGCACACCTTCTTTTCCTTTCCCTTCCTTTTTCTTTTGCCATTTACATTTTTCATTCATTTACACGTGATGTTAATCTTTCCTTAATCTCCAATTCCTCGGTGTGTGTGTGGGGGATGAATTCCATTTGTTTTTGTTCCACTCTATCAGACACAGCAGCTATAAGATTAAATGATAACTGTGGACCTAATAATAAAAATACAATATAATGTAATGAAAGTAATGTAGATCTAATCCTCTGTTTTATTGCATCCTGAGTGCCTTTGGTGCTATTATTTTTTCCCCATGCCTCTGTCTTTGACTGAGCTGCATCTTTTCAAGGAAGCAAAGGCATTTGTAAAGATTATAGTATTATTCTGTTGAGCACAGCCTTGCTGTGGGGCACCTTTAATTACAAAATACTATCGCTGCTTATAGGGATGTGTGTTTCTATGTGTGTGTGGAGTGCAAGGAAGATATTCTAAGCCCCCCCAGAGCAGTAACACCAGCTCAGAGAGCTGTACCTGGGTAATGCTGCTGTCTCCTTCTTTAGGGGGTGTTTTTTGCTGCAGTTCACACACACTTTCTTTCTTCGTTGCTATGTTGATGGTTTTAATCCTTGTTTGGAGAGAAACTTCAGACGTGTTTAAAGCAGGAATCGTCCCTGTGAAACCTCCCTCTCCGGTTTCATCTGTGGCTGTGGCTGGTCCCTGTCTTCGGGTAGAGATGCTTCAGAGGTCTCAGAGGTGCAAGATATCGTGCCCTTCCTGACCCCTGCTGCCCTCCCTGTCTCCCTCGCTGTCTGGATCATGCTGGGAATGTTGTTTTGAATGCTGAAAGTGACTTCACCACAAAGGCAGCCCTTAAAGGCAAGGGCACTCTGAAAGCAGTTCAGGTGAGGGCTGGCATGGGCAAGCAACTGGCCTGAGGTCTTCCACGAAGTCACAGCCCAAGTTTCACGTATCCAGCTCTGTTGGCCTCAGGGAGGAGAGAGAAGGGGCAGGTGAAGTGCCAGGTTTGTTGTCCCCGTGCTCACAGCAGATATGGTTTGGGTGGGACATGGGGAGACCAGCATTGCCCTGCTGCTGGGTTTAATCCCCTGATTAAATTGGGGATCAAGTGCAGCTCAGAGTGGCTCAGAAACACCCTCACCTTGCACCATCTCTCCCCAGCCTAGAATCTCACTTGACCCTTTTAAAAGTCTTCCTGTTTTCTTCTCGGTTTCCCAATGCTCTGATGCAGTTTGTTGTCTGCCTTTAGTCCTCCTGGTCCATGAGAGATCAAACCTGTTCCTACAAACACAGGTACTTGGAAAGGACATGAACATCAAGCAGACAGAAATCAAGAATTTGTCTGTGCAAGAAAGTCATTCAAACATAAATTTTTATTCTGCATCAGGATGAAAGAAAAGCCACTGAAATGCTCCCCAGAGAGCTGTGCAAGAGAAAGGAAATGTTTTCTACCCTACATATCAAAGAACTCACCTGGGATGGCCCAGGAAGGACCTGGATTTGGACTTCTCACAACATCAGAACGACCTCCTATCTCCAGTTGTCATCTCCTCCTGGTTGTGGAGAAACCTTGTTTTGTACCAACAAGTGAACACCTGCCCAGAGGACTCAAATCAACATCCTTGGAGCAGGTTCACCACCAGGCTCCAGCGTTGAACTTGTCACAACCTTAGTAGAGCCAGTAGGATCCCACAGTAGGGTAAGTTATCTTGACATCCTGGATAGACTCAAGTCCAGATGCAGCTGTCTTAGGCAGAACTCACTTGTTTAAACACAAGTATCCAGCAACTCTGAAGGTGCTTTAAGGCCCTCAACTGGTCTCCAAAGGCTGCTGTAGAAGGACATGTCCCTCCAAGGTCTGGACATGCCTGCTGGGTCCACATCAAATATCTCAGTGCATCTCACATGGCATCAGAGACGTGATCAGGCAACTGAATCATCCTCTGGCATCCGTGGGCACCACCATTTACATGCAAATGTGTTAATCTACAAATTAATCCCATCTCTTGTGCCCTCCTGACCCAGACAGGATCTGAAAAAGCACTTTAATATCATATTCATTAGAAGCCCTCTGGTGTCAGGTGTGCTTTAGGCTCCTGTGAATTGTTGTTTGCTGATGGAAAACCACCACGTGGGGAAATGTTTTGACATCTTCTGATAGCACCACCTTCATCTTTGCCTGAGTGTCCCTGTCAGTCTGGCTGCTTCTGTCCAGCCTCCTGTAAATCAGCAAATGGAGAGGGTACAGTTCAACTGGCCAAAGACAGAGGGTTTCTAGAGGATTCCCAGTGCCCAAATCCCAATGCCCAAATCCCAATTCCCAATCATGGATATCCAATAGGTCTGGTGCCACAGAGTAGTCACATAAGTGTATCTCAGAGCAGTCAAGTTGCATCAGATTCTATAAAACTTGGGATCTTGCAATTTGTTCCTGCTGGTGCCTCAGTTTCCCCTCAATGAACTTCTGCACTTTCAGCTTTCCTCCCTTTATCTGCCTCACCTGTTCAGGCTCTGAGCTTCCCCCAAACATGGATATCTCCCAGCAAAGTGTTCAGTCACTCAAGGAGAGGGAAAACAAATCCTGCAAGCCTGATCCAACTCCATATTCACTGTGACTTTAAATACAGATACATATTTCAGCAACCTGGTCTAGTGGGAAGTGTCCCTGCCCACGGCGGGGGGGCTGGAATGAGATGGTCTTTAAAGTCCTTTCCAATCCAAACTGTTCTGTGATTCTAGAGTTCTATGATGTTTCTCTATTCCACATTAACATCAGTCTAGCAAGAGTGGCTGGGAGAACTAGCCATGCCTTTCAGCCTCCTACTTACTCTCCCGACAAGGACTGTTTCTCCTTGCTCTGGAGATCTCCAGATTACCAGTCTCCTGCCTTCCAAAGGGATGTCCATGCTGTCTGTGTGCTCGTGGTGTACCTCCCATGGTGTCCATCCCTGGGTAGAGCAGTACTAACACAGGAATGTATCTGCAGGGACACCACCTCCACCTCCAGCCCCAGCCCTACTCTTTGAACTACTGGAGCATCAGAAGGCAAATCCTACCTGCTGGGGCTTGTAGTGCCTAGAGGGAGACAAGGCCATACCAATTCCAACAAGGCATTGCCTTCTGGGGAGTTGTGGATGTTGGAACACCCACCTTCTGACCTCCTCAGGCAGGTCTCCACCATCTGCAGCCATGCTTGGGTTGTTGTGTCTTCCTTTTGCTTCCAATATATGATTTTGATCACGTTGTTGTATTTGTAGCTGTGAAGCCACAATGAAGTGATTGTACTCACACCAGAGAGTCTTCCAGCAGTGGTTCCTTCCTTCAGACTGTGGCTCTGGGTGTGACCTGCAGGCTGGTCTGAAAAAAGATGATCCCCAGTCCAGTCTCCTGGATAAAAAGGGAGGGAAAGGTGCTGTGATGTCTGAAGCAGCACATTTTATATGTGTGGTGGTTTTCACCCAGTGTCCACCCAAACCTCCAAGCCCCCCTCTTTCCCAGAGGGAAAGGAAAAAGGAGAAGAGGCAAAAAACAGCTGATAATGGCAAAGCAAACTCAGAGTAGCTAAATACTTAAATTTATTACTAACAAGATAAGAACTAAAACTTAAAGCACTAAAACTAAAAAAAATGAGAAATAAATCAGTCTTAAGAGCACCCCTGTCCTCCCTCCCTCCCTCCCTCCAGCAGTTGCAGGGAGCAGGGAATGGGAGGTTTGCAGGTGGGTGTTGTTGCTGCCATTGCTCTTGTCCTGGGGGTCACTCCATGGGGGGCAGTCGGGTCTCTGCCCCCCGATGGGCTCCGTGGGCTGCAGGGGGACAACCTGCTCCCCCACG
>VXAU01003650.1:131628-166676 GCA_013399695.1 Formicarius rufipectus
CTACAGAAACCCATAGACAATAAGACTGAAAACTGGCAAAGGGAACCTGTTACCACACTGATATATTCTGCATATCCCTGAACAATTCCTATGCAGTTGTGACGAAAGGGAATCGCTGAGACTCCACTCAGCAAGCAGTTCACACTTTCTCCTTCCCCCTTTCTGCAGGACAATTCACCCCCCCACACACACACAGGGACTCCTTAAACACAGACATCATTTCTCCTGTAGTGACACCCTCAGTGATTTCCTTACCAGTCTCAGCCTGAGCTTTGGTGTCACTTGTCCTGATCTGCGCTGCTCTGTGGCCCATCAGGACGTAAGGAGGCACTGAAGCACAAGATGCAAGGCCCTGGATTGATGGAATTGTCAGGTAAGCTGTGGAATCACAAGCCTTGTTGCCTTGTTGCCTTGTTCTGTGGTTCTCTTTCTGCATGGGGGAAAACGTGGTAAATGATGCAACGATGTGTTTTTTGTGTCCCTGCCGGGGGAGGTGCAGGGGCTGTGAGGTTTTTCAGGTCATTTTTGAGCTGGATGACACTGTGAGCTGCAACGTTGCTCCCTTCTATGTGACTCCAGCAGAGTTGCGTTTGACAGTCACAGAAATCCAGCCGTGTGATGATGACACATCTTGCTTTCTGCAGGGCTTAGCAAGGTCTTAGTCCCTACCTTTGACATTTATCTGCTCCTGCTGGGGAGGAAAGTTTTGTCCACCTCCATTTACAGCAGTAGCAGAAGAGAGAAGTCCATGCTCTGCTTGGGCACAGAAGCTCTAGAGACAAAAACCAGCTGGATTGGTTGACTTTCTGAGGCTTTGAGGGAATATATAGGGTGAAAAAAAATTTGACATTTGTGGTGGCAAGTATTTCTCCCAGTTCCTACAAAAGTGTCATTCTAGAGGTAAATGGCGATGCTGAATGTGTCAGTCCCTCACAGGCAGGGTGTGGAGGGAGCTAATGGGAAGTGTGTGTGGTTTGGGAGAGGTGGAGTCTCAGAGCTCACCTCCATTCTTGAGGACACTCTGCTCACCTGTAGGGACAGGTAACCTATTTGTGTTAACATACTTGTGCAAAAATTACTTTGAGCCTTCTTTGACTTTCCAGAAGCAAGCAGAGATCTTTGGTAAAGCTCCATGGCAGGATGAGCAGGGACAAACCCAACTCAGATGTTTCCTGCTTACTCTGTCCTGTGTTTAGGATGCCGCTGTGTCAAGCTCCGAGCTCCACTGGGTTTCCCAGAAGGGCTCCACAAGTGTCCAGCAGTTCTGTCCAGAACCTTCTTGTCCTGTCTGTGGTTTGCCCTTGGCAGGCATGTGGACAAACAGAGGCTCAGACTGACACCCTTCTCCTGCCACAGGTCCTATCAATGACCCTCCAGCTTAGCACTGCTGACTTATCTTCTCTCTCCCTCTCTGCTGGGGTAGGTGCTGGTGCTTTAACCTGTGTCTGCCCTTGCTCTTCCCATCTGAGGGGATGGATACCTGGACTTGTTCTCATCTTGAGACATCCAGGCAGGAGAAAATGTTCTCTGCAAAATCTGATTCCACTGACTTTGCAGCTCCTGGAAGGAGCTGTCAGATGGGTTTCTTACTCTGCCTTATATTGAAAGGCAGTGCTTGTGTGAAATCCCATAACGTGCACCTGGGAGAGGCTTCTACCTTGACCTTTAAATACAATTACAATAAACCAACTCTGTACCCTCCTGGATGGATGAAAGCACAAGATAAAAGCCATCATGAAGGTATAGCTCCAGTAAAAAATGACCCACTGCAGCCATAGGGTGTAATGTAATGAAAGACCCTGGAAGAGGGCCAGAGAAAACTGCCCTCTGCATTCCCCACTCCTGCACAAAATGCAGGAGGACCCTTAATGACCACAGAGTGGTTGGGTCTCTGTCCTGCATCTCATTTGAAAGGCCATCTTACACAATTAGCCACCTATTACTGGTGGTTAATTGACATCTAAAAGACATCAGGACTACAGTGAGAGCTAAAAGTCAATTAATGGCTCCCAGCTCTGCTCCAGCCATGTGGGAACACCCACGGTCCCAGGGACATGCTGATGTGCGCCAGGTCCCCAGGCCAACTGCTGGCTGCTCCCTGGCAGAATCAATCATTCTGATTGATGCTAAATGGCTGTGGTTTCCAATTATTGATAAACTTCCTCTTGGCTTCTAAGGGGTTTCTCCCTCCAGCAGAGACCACTGGCTGCAGTTCCAGCAGAAACTCGTGGTTGAAGACAGCAGAAAGTTTTGCTGGGAATTAGGCACTTCCCTTCTCAGGTTTTCCAGCTTCAGGGGTGGCACTGAGGCTCTCATGCCACTCAGGCTGGAGGGCAGAGTGGCAGGAGAAGGCCAGCCCAGGGAGACACTTGGCTGCTCCAGCTTGTTGAAATGATCAGCAGGAAATCCCACCTTCTTACCTGTGTCACCTTTCTGAGGAGGGCAGGAGAACACCCAGACAGAGAAGGGAACCCAGGGGACAAAGGCAAGGTGGAGAAGGACCTTTCACAAGGGCATGTAGTGACAGGACAAGGGGGAATGACTTTGAAGTGACAGAGAGCAGGTGTAGGTCATATTTTGGGAAGAAATTATTGTCTGTGAGGGTGGTGAAGCCCTGGCACAGTTGTGGATGCCTCATCCCTGGAAGTGTCCAAGGCCAGGTTGGATGGAGCTTGGAGCAGCCTGGTCTAGTGAAAGGTGTCCCTGCCCATGGTAGGGAAGTGGGAGTGAGATGACCTTCAAGATCCCTTCCAACCCAAACCATTGTGTGATTCTGTGATTCCCCCACGCTCCTGCATTCAGGAAGCCTCATTTTCCCATCAGCTGGCACCCTCAGTTTGAGCAATGCCAGCATCTCAGAGGGTGAAGACTCCAGCCAAACCCTTTCCAGTGATGGCACCACTGGGATTCACTCATTCCCATGTGGATTCTCAGGTGCCTTGTAAGGGGTCAACTCATATTGCAAACTTTCTCTCAGAGCAAAGGTGGATTTGTGTCTTTTACCACCAGTCACTTCCAAACCTGTCAGAACTAACTCCACCTTCCCAATGCCAGCAGCAGGAACTGGTCAGAATTAGGAAAGAAACTGTTAAGAGTTAGGGGAGGATGTACAGGAAGACATAAACATAAATACACAGAAGATTTTCCTCTGCCATGTTGCAATCACACAGGTTCTTCTTTTCCCATTGCAAGGAAATTTCCCTTCCACAACACACACACAAAGGTTTCACCATGGACATGTGAAGGTCTGATCAGTTTTGAGCAGGATATTCTCTGTCTAGATCTTGCTCCCTAAATATGGCAAAACCTCTGAGAAGTCCACCTGATTCTGGCTTGTTGCCTGGAGACGGGGATGCACCCGAGGAGCAGGGTGGTGGAACAACCTTGGTCAGGTGCTCACCAGGAGAATAATTGAGGTTCCCTGACACCAGTTTGTGTTGGAGTGGTCCCTGCTGGGACAAGGGAAGCTCTGACAGGCTCCCCTGGCCAGGCTGTGTTTCCTTAGGGATAATCACTTAATGCCATTTGAGATTCCCTGCGGTGCCCGGTTCAACCCCCTGGGACCAGCAGAGATGACACTGGATCCACTGGTGATCTGAGCCCACCAGAGACAAAGGCTGAAGGTCAGTGGGGTATTTGTGGGCATCTCAGATTGCAAAGATATTTGACTCCCACAGAGACACTTGTAAGCAGACACCTAAATCAGGTGCCTTGATGAGTGAGGTGAGCCCTGTCCCTCCTTTGGGGGCATCCAGAGGAGGTTGTTGTCAGTATGAACTCTGCCCAGAATAACACAGGGTGAAGCTCAGACCCCTGACAATTTGTGATGACAATGAGTTGATTTTCTCCACTTCCCTGGTGCTTCCACCACGGTGCTGCCTCCACAGCGTTTCTACTCCAGCTGCAGTTTTGATACTGAAATAATATGGTCACCAGGTGTTCAAAAGCTGCTCCTCTCTTGTTCTTCAAGGTCCTTCTTTCCATCAGGATGTTCATCCCTGCTGCTTTGCTCTGGTCACAGGAAGGACACAGACTGTGCTCCCTGGATTTCTTTTTTGTCTTTTCTGGAAAGGTAAATGAAGAGAAGCAAATCAATAAACAGTGGCAGCAGGCGAGCTGCCTTCACCCACAAGATTCAGTTATGCCTGTGTATTATTAAAAACACATCAAAACACAACATGAGTGAAGAAATCTGACACAATCCAAAGGAAGAAATAAAAAAAAAAAAAGGAGAAAAAACCACCAAACCTTTGCTTTGCACTTTTTCCACTGGGGAAGCCACCACCCAGATGGAGAGCATTTTAAATTGGGTTGGTCATGGATGAAGAAGAATTTTAAATGGGATCAATTTGTTTTCTTCTCCTGAAAGACAGCCTCTGCTCCTAGAACAAGTTGTCTGATGAAGAAGGAAAAATAAACTCAGTCTGAGATTTCTCTCTATGAATAAGATACAGCAGAGGAGATGGGCTTGGAAATTCGGGTGGAGGATCATGATTTTGCCTCTCTTTATTTTATGATGGGGCATCATTTTTGCACCAGGCCTGTACAAAACCATAATGAAGGGCCAAGAAATGGCTTTATCTGCAAACTGCAGAGGAAAGAGTGTGTTTGCTTAATTATCATAGAATCAAAGCATGGGTTGGGTTGGAAGGGACCTTCAAGTTCATCTCCTTCCAACCACCCTGGGACACCTTCCATGAGACCAGATTGCTGAAATCATGATGAATTATGACAGTTCCTTATGAGGTAAGGGTGGTTTGGTTCACATCAGCTGTCCCTGCCCACCACCACTCCATCTGTGGTGGGTCCCCCTGACAAGGGGCAGGGCTGAGGACACAATGACTGCCCGGCAACAGGCTTGCATTTTTCTCATGGACACAAACCACACCTCAATAGCCATCATTAATGTGTGATGAACCTAATTATTATCCTCCCTCTTTCAGACATCCCCAAACACTTGCAAAGGCTGCCATCAAAACTGTGTCCTGGTTTCTGCTGGTGTGACTCGAGAGAAGACTTGCTTTGTCATCTCTGCTCGTGTGCTCACCTAACGAGAACAGCCCCAAACGTTGGGAACTAAAGCAATAACCCCACTGCTCAGAATGTTTTCAGCTTTGTTTTCATCAAAGCAATGATTAAATTTCTTTCGGAAGAACCAAGGTCAAAGGACCTTTTTCCTTTGCCAATGCACTTGTGGAGAAGAGAGTAAGAGATTTATTCAGTGTTGTGAGAGTTTTAAAGGACTTAAAATATAAGTCCTTTACACACTAGTGAAGAAGCTGGTGTGACTTTAATTTTAGGCCAACTTTTTTGGATGGGGATTTGAAGACAGCAGATTTTTCTACCCCATCTCTAGGGGAGGGTTCCTGAATATTGGAGGGGCTGGCTGGTCACTCAGTGACTGAGGTAGGCAGTGATTTGGATTTAGATCCTCTTCCTCCCCATGCTGCCTGTGGAACTTGGCTGTATTTTGTGTTGGATCCCTCAGGATGGATTTTCTCTGAGAATTAATGTATTACAGATGGGCTGGGGCATAACAGAAGGTTTAAAAACACAGGCAAACTATCTGTTGGAGGTAAATTCAGTTTCAGCCTGCAATGTTGTTTGCAAAACTTAGGGGCTCACTCCAGAGAAAAGCAATAATTTCACTCTGAAGGACTGTAATCACCTCCCCCTGCCCACCCAGTTTCCCAGTGCTGGGCTGTCAATGAAGGCCAAGACCCAGCTTGGACCTCTCACTCCCCTCTTCCCTCACATTCCCTTGTCATCTGGGAGGGTCACTCAAATCTGACATGACTCCTTAGTGAATTATCTCATCATTACCAGTAATCCTATTTGCCTGATGGGGCTGCCTCGGGAATAGCCCCCCATGGACTATTTCCCCATCTCTGTCTCTTCCATGTATCTTCTGCTAATGACAAGGACTCCATTTGGAGCTCATTTTCCCATCAGCCTGATGGATGCCACATGTGGATTGATGGCCAGCTGGGACCACATCATCCTCCTCCCCACCAAAGGAGAGGATTGACTGCTTTCCAGGTGACACATGGAGTTGCTTTGCTTCCCTCTGGACATTTAGGGTGGGTTTAAACTTTGGCTGCTGTGCTGGTCCTGCATTGGCTAATCTGCACCTCTGCATTGTTATGCCAGAATAGTCACACCACACCTATTTTAGCAGGTGCTGTTCTTGCTACTGACGTGGCATGACTTGAACTGCCAGGATTAAGCCCTCTTATCCCAAAAACATAACCCACACCTGTACTATCCCTGGAAAACCTACATGTCTAGGACTGGGCTATTTGGCATCAACCAACGATCAGGAGTATGCCAGCAATGAAACTGTGTGGAGCACTAAAGGACAGGGCTGTGCTCAGTCCCTAAATAAACAAACCGGATCCATTTTTGTGGCTGTTGAAGAGCTCAGGAAAGCCATGGTGGGAGGCTTACTCACAGTCAGGCTTAGAGTTCAGGCTCAGCAGCAGCAGCCTTGTCCAGCCAGGGAATGGCTCACTGCTGGATATGCTCTTCCCAACATGAGAATGTCCCCACACTGTGGACACTGCTCTGGCTACAGGCTGGCAGGGACATGCACGTGCCTGAATTAAAGGAGTGAGTTGCTGTCATAGGTTTCTGGATTTTGGTAGAAGAGGGTCCTTCCAGGATGGTTTCTGTTAGAAGCTGCCAGAAGCTTCCTCTGTCCTGTGGAGCCAAGGACAGCCAGGGGCAGGAGGGACTTGTTGCTTGCTGGCCAAAGTTGAGACAATTAGGAATCATAGTCATGCATCTATAACATATTTAAGAATTTAGGAGTGTGGGGAAGTTGGAAATTCCAGCCATGGGATAACAAGGCAGAGACCAAGGTGGGAGAAGGAGGGAGCCCACGGGAGCAGGGGGGGAAGGACTGAAAGCTGTGCCCCCGCTGCAGCCCCTGGAGATCCCTCGGGGGGCACAGACCCCCCTGCAGTCCCTGGAGATCCCTCGGGGGGCACAGACCCCTCCTGCAGCCCATGGGGTGACCCCCAGCACAAGAGCAATGGCAGAAACAAGAACCAACTTCAAACTCCCAATCCCTGCTCCCTGGAACTGGAAAGAGGGAGGAGTGGGAGGAGAAAGGTGTTTTATTTCTTACTTTATAGTTCTTCTCTTGTTAGTAATAAATATAAGTATTTAGCCACTCTGAGTTTGTTTTGCCATTATCTCTCAGCTGTTTTTTGCCTTTTCTCCTTTTGCTTTCCCTCTGGGAAAGGTGGGGCTTAGAGGTTTGGGTGGACACGGGTTGAAAACCACCACAGTTACTCAGCCACAGCAGCACGGGCCAGCTTTCTATTTGGCACTTTATGCCAAGACTCCTGCTGGTGAAGATGGACTGGCATTTCTAGTTTGAAGAGCACAGAAAACTCCAGTTTCAGGCTCACAGAGTGGAAAATACCTGCATCCTTGCCTTGGGATATGTAGCAACACTGGAGGGGGTGGAGGCACAGGCACATCATGTCTGCAAGTGTGCAGGCTCTCTAATTAACTCTTTTGAGGGTCCCTGAGAGACACAAAATCCCCCTTTCAATAATGGAACTTATTCAATATTTAATTGGATGCTAATAATTAAAATATACCTCCTTTCAGCCCGAACCTACTGAGCACACATTAGCTGCCACCTTAATTACGGAGCCAACACTGATCGCTTCATTTCCATGGCCCTTGCTTTGGGGAAGGCAGCTTTGAGGGTGTGAAACAGGGCAACCCTGCACAATTCCTGGGGAAAGATGCCTTTGCAGCCCATGGGAACAGGAATCCATCACTTCTCCTTGATTTTCCCAGCCTTGCTCTCTACACCTGCATACAAACAACTGATGCCAAATACCAGGGAGAGCTTCGCTGTACCACAAAGAGAGGAGCAGCCACATCTGCTGGTGTAACCTTCACCTACCAGATTATATCAGCTTGGGAAATGTTGTTGCTGTTGTTGCTGTTGTTTTTCATCTTTTTCCTGGTTCTGTTCTGGTTTAGCAGCAACCGGAGAGCTTCTTAAATGGCATTTTCAGATCAACATTTGAAATGAGCCCATTTTCAGACTGCAGGTATCAGACCACTGAGCTGAAGCAAATACAATTTCTAAGGTGGAAGCCAAGCAGGGGAGATTTGGCCCTGATCTTGCTATGAACATTTGTGAGGGAGGTCTGGAACATTCAGAAGGAGGGAACACAAAGACTCAAGGTGTGAAAACTCAGTGGGGTTCTTGTGAAATCAGGACTAGCCTTGCAGTTGTGAGAGAGCTTGGTGTGTTGTATCACCTCTTGGTGTGAGAGAGCTGAAATGGTGTGCTGTTATTATTATTATTATCATTATGATTATTAATGTCTCACTTGAACTTAATGTAATTTTTAGTTAAAGGAAAGCCAAGGAAATGTGCTGGTCCATTAGTTCAGTGTCTCAACAATGACCCCAGAGATCAATAACAGGAGAATTCATTGCACCTTGGCAGACAGGGCTCTTCAATCTGACCAAGCCTCAGGGATTTTTTCCCCCCCTTTTTCTGTCAATGTTATCTTAGTGCAAAGGTTACAAAAGCTCTTCAATTGGCAAAATCGTTGCCTGGAAAGACAAGCAATTTTACTGCCCAGGGAAAAGAGGTGCCATGGGCTAAACTTCCCAAAGGCTCTGTCCAGCCTGGTGCCTCTCCTGAAGCTGAGTTTTATGGATTTTCCTGCAGCCTCACAGAGAGTTTGAGCGGTTCCTCCTTTGCCATAGCCCAGTTGCAATGTTTGGGACTGGGCTAAGCAGAGATTTGGCTCCTTCCTCCCAGGAGATCCTCTGATCCTTCTTACAACCCCTCACTCAATCTGCTCTGCGTTGTAAGTTGTGCTACTGGTTTACACTGACTCTTTAAAACCAGGAGCTGTGCAAAGTGCCCTGTAAAGCTGGCATGGGGATAGCGGACTTGGAGCTGGCCTTGTAGATGGTATTTGCTTCATCTAATCTCTCCCTGAGTGTTTGCAACTTTTATCCCCAAATCACCAGGGGATGAGCCCTGATATTGCCTTGGATCCCCACTGCGTTCTTGGATGGTCATTAAACAGGGAATTGTCACAGAACTGGGCTCTTGAGGTTGTGTTTATCCCAATTTTTCACTTTGCAAGGACACCAGTGATATCACTAAAGCTTCCTGTCCTGCTTCACACTCGGTTATTTCCCAGATCTTTATGCAAACAGTGGTACCTGCTCTGCATCTTCCCTGCTGGTGTTCCAATGAGCTTTCAAGGGGATTTGTTGCATCAGGTCTTGTCAAATTAACTTGGATCTGCCTAACATGGAATAAAGGACTGGTTTGGCAGGAGCCTTCAGAAGGAACCGGGTAGATCTGCCAACATGGCCATACATCCTTTCATTAATCATAGGGCAAGACAAATCTGTCTGAAGTGATGGGAACAACTCAAGTGACATTATTCACTGTCATGACTCTTCCTCTTTAGACTTTCCAGCTTGAGGGAGAGCCCCTTTCCACTCTGAAAGAGCCCACACGGCTGCCACTTTGCTTCATTGCAGACACCTCTCATGGTTTTTTGGTGGATGAAACCTTGCCCTGTTCTTGTCCTGTTTTCATGTATTTTGACTTTAATTCTTAGCCAGAAAACCCACCTCACGCTGACCATCTGCCAACCGAGTGTACTTCCTGCTGTGAGTTTTTAATGCACATGGGAGCAACTTTGCAGAGGGAGACTTTGGGACCCACCTAAGTTAATTTGAAAAGGGAAAGTCGAGCTTGCAATTTCTTTCTCTTTTTCCCTTTCCTGCCCTCTTTCTTTGCCCTTGACTAGCTCAGCTTCTCATCACCAGTTTGCTGCCTGGCTAGGGCAGGCTGCCAGGAATCCCTTGCCAGCCTTGAATAATAAATACCAGCTAAGTGATGGACTAATGCCAGGGCGAGCTGCTCACAAATATTCCCCCTAGGTCTCAGATCAATAACACTTAGCTCTTGTTCTGTGATTGAAGACAGGCAGAAAAACCACATCATCTCCCCAGGAGCACGGGAGGAGCCTGCAAGAAACCCATTTACCCCTCCTTAAGTCCCCAGGCATCCACATGTGCTTTAAAGAGCAGAGCTCAGGTCTGTGTTTTCTGCCTGGAAATGCTTAGCTGGGACATGATATGATGGTTGAAACCGGGGCCTGGCTTGTGGAGAGAAAGATGCCAGAGGGAAAATACTGATGGCTTGGACTGAGGGAATCATCTCCACCAACATGACCAGGGTGGCAGTGGTGCAGGTGATGAGCACCTTGGATGCATCCAGAACGTCCAGCCCAGGTCCTCAGCATGCTGGGATGTGGTCAAAAGGCATCAGGATGAGGCAGGAGAGCATCCCTTTGGTTCAGCAGCTTTAGTCAAGAGGTGGATTTCTCTGAGTTGTCAAAGGGGTGTAGCCCCCACCACAAGCGCCATTTGGTATTTGGCATCCCTTTGGCCACGTGAATCAGGGCATGGTGGTCCAAACTGGGGCTCTGCTGGTGACAAAACTAGTATGGATTTATTATAACACCTCGAAGTTCTCCAGTGAGGCTTTAGCACCTTGAGGGTGGGGGGTTTTTCCTCCCCTTCCACGGGTGCAACCTCTCCAACCTCCCTGTGCCTCTGCAGCTGCTCTGCGGGCTGTGGTGGAGCCAGCATCACGTACCACACCGACACTGACGCCGAGTTTAACATGCCAGGCAGATCACTGAATTCTGATGGTTTTTAAATTACTCAAGTGCTGGAAAATAATGCATTGCTCTTCCTGACAGGTTAATTGGAAAAACCCGTGTTCCCAAGTCGGTGAGAGAAGCGTGGCTGCTGGAAGCCCCTGGATGGATGGGGGGCAGTGACAGCAGGAGGGTGGCAGCCCACCTCAAAATCAGGGTTTCAGGCCTCAATGCTATAATTCTCCTTCCTAGGGGGGAGGGTGAAGTTCTTCTATTCCCTCTCTGTAGTCTTGAGAACACTTGTTCCTCCACAAGGAAGCTAAATCCTCCTCCTCTTCTATTTAGCTGTTGGCTCAAAGTTTCTATAATTTTGATGTTGGCTGGAATGGCATCAAGGCCCATATTCATGGAGTTCAGTGGGAAAATGAGGATGCAGAGCTGTGGTGTCTCTGGGGAACTGCAGCACTTTGGGGCAGGAGCTGGAAGCATGTGGGAGATATCCCCACCCAGGGGTGCTGGGACCATGGTTATCTGTCACATGAGAGCACAACAAGGTGTTTGAAGAGGTGAATTTACAATCGCTTTCTTCAGGGGCGCAAACTCAGCCACCACAGGTCTAGTTTGTGCCATGGGAACACCTACAGTTTGGAGTTAAAAAGCAGGACCCCACGATGCTCAGTGCTTTGTCAGTCTAAATAAAGTACTCCCCTCTCCACATGCAGCAGCTAATGAAGGAGAAGATTCTTCCTGTGGAGCCGTGTTCAATGCATAGAAAAAAATTTCCTTTCCTTTCCTTTCCTTTCCTTTCCTTTCCTTTCCTTTCCTTTCCTTTCCTTTCCTTTCCTTTCCTTTCCTTTCCTTTCCTTTCCTTTCCTTTCCTTTCCTTTCCTTTCCTTTCCTTTCCTTTCCTTTCCTTTCCTTTCCTTTCCTTTCCTTTCCTTTCCTTTCCTTTCCTTTCCTTTCCTTTCCTTTCCTTTCCTTTCCTTTCCTTTCCTTTCCTTTCCTTTCCTTTCCTTTCCTTTCCTTTCCTTTCCTTTCCTTTCCTTTCCTTTCCTTTCCTTTCCTTTCCTTTCCTTTCCTTTCCTTTCCTTTCCTTTCCTTTCCTTTCCTTTCCTTTCCTTTCCTTTCCTTTCCTTTCCTTTCCTTTCCTTTCCTTTCCTTTCCTTTCCTTTCCTTTCCTTTCCTTTCCTTTCCTTTCCTTTCCTTTCCTTTCCTTTCCTTTCCTTTCCTTTCCTTTCCTTTCCTTTCCTTTCCTTTCCTTTCCTTTCCTTTCCTTTCCTTTCCTTTCCTTTCCTTTCCTTTCCTTTCCTTTCCTTTCCTTTCCTTTCCTTTCCTTTCCTTTCCTTTCCTTTCCTTTCCTTTCCTTTCCTTTCCTTTCCTTTCCTTTCCTTTCCTTTCCTTTCCTTTCCTTTCCTTTCCTTTCCTTTCCTTTCCTTTCCCCTTTCCCTTTCCCTTTCCCTTTCCCTTTCCCTTTCCCTTTCCCCTTTCCCCTTCCCCTTCTCCTTCCCTTTCCCCTTTCCCTTTCCCTTTCACTTTCCCCTTCCCTTTCCCCTTTCCCCTTTCCCCTTTCCCTTTCTGAAAGGGAACATTTTGCTCGTCTGGGGTTCTGGTGGCAAAGTGTGAATTACTAAGACATGTCAAAAATGAGTTTTCATCTTTAGGTGCTATTGCCAAGAAAGCAGCAATAAACCAGTGTCTTTCTCACCCACCTGTGGATGAACATTTTCCTGCCCATACTAGAGGTGAGCAAGTGTAATTCCCTGCATCCATCCTTGTCTACACCTCTGCCTGGGGAAGAAGTCTTGTATTAAAATAAAAACCAAGACAAAGCCTGTATGAATTTGTCTTTGGTGCAGCATCCTCACAGCCTGCAGATTAGGAGCACCACAGAGAGAGAAATTACCTGCAGAAGAAAGGGGGATTCACATAACAATGGAAACAGAACTTCCTTTATTAAAACCTAGTGGGACATACTTGAATTTGCTTCACTCACTGCAGACCTTTGCCTGGAATGGCAGCAAATGCAGTGAAAAGACTCTCTCACACTGAAACATTTCACCTCTTAGCTGAGGTGGCCACAAGAGGTGAGGGCAGAGACAGGAATAGCCTCTCCCTCCTGTTTGCACAGCTATTTCTCACCTTCTCACCAGGCTGAGGTGACCCCCCTGCACACATCACCTGTCCCAGTGATTTGCCTCTGTCTTGCCTGGGAGATGTCACCCCCGAGCCTGCTCCTCACCAGGCACAGAGAGCAGGGGGGAGACAGCAGAAGATGTGAGCTTTATTTGTTCAATTTGTAGAAGCAAGGACAGGGATTAAAAGGATTTAAGATTCCACAAAAGGTGGATGCTAAATTGACACCTGGGTGGTTTAGAGGAGAAGTTCTCTGAGGAGGATTAGCAATGCCAAGGGCGTTGGCACCACGGGCAAGGGAGAGGGATGGCAACAAGGAGACCCAACGCCTTGCAAAAAATAGGTCATTTCTAATGGCAAATGGAGAGAGCCATCATTGCCATGGGGACAGGAGGGGGTCACATGCATGAACCTGGGGCTTGCCTGGTGGAGTCTCCACGGGAAATAAGTTACAAGGGCTCAGGGGGAAGAGAGAGAGAGAGACATGGCCTTGTGTGAAACACGAGAAGAGTAGAAGGTGTGAATCTCTGTGTGATAGAAATCATAGAATGCTAGAATTGTTTGGGTTGGAAGGGATCCTGAAGAACATCCAGTTCCACCCTCTGGCCATGGGCAGGGACACCTTCCCCTAGACCAGGTTGCTCAAAGCCCTGTCCAACCTGGCCTTGGACACTTCCAGGGATGGGGCAGCCACAGCTTCTCTGGGCAACCTGTGCCAGGGCCTGTCCATCCTCACAGCCAAGAATTTCTTCCTGATATCCCATCTATCCCAGCTCTCTGGCAGTTTGAAGCCATTTCCCCCTTGTCCCCAGTCCCTCTCCAGCTCTCCTGGAGCCCCTTCAGGCACTGGAAAGGGCTCTCAGGTCTCCCTGGAGCCTTCTTGTCTCCAGAATTAACATCCCCAGCCGCTCCCAGTCTGTCTCCAGAGCAGAGGGGCTCCAGAACCCTGAGGATCTTAATGGCCTCCTTTGGACTTGTTCCAGTAGGTCCACAGCCTTCATATTTTTGAGGGCCCAGAGCTGGACACATCACAGGTGGGATCAAGAAGCTAAAGAAGCCAGGGGAGGTCTGAGGGACCTGGAGAGTGGCTACAGATGGAGAGGCCATTTGTAGAGCACTGGGACATGAATTTCTTCTCCTCCCACATTTTTTTTTTTGGTGGTTCATGTGTGGTTTTTTTGGGTTTTTTTGTTTTTTTTTTTAATTTTTTGGTTGGTCAGTTTTGTTTTATTTGACTGGGGTTCTTTTTGTTTCCCTGGATATTGATCCTTCCTGCCAAGGCTGGCTGCTTCGGCAACCTTTCTAGACCAGACTGAGCAGTGTGGGAGTCACAGTCTCTCCCCCATGGTTGGTGTAACCTCTGCTGACCTTAAGGTCCTGACAAGACACATTTCAATGAGCATCCTCCACAACTGAGAGACACTTTTGATTTGTCATGTCCTTTCCAGGGACCCCTTGATCATCAGGATCATGGTTTATGGGTGAAAGAAACACACCAGTGGAGGATTATCATGTACTGTGGCTCTAGAGAGGCAGCTTTGTCCAACTCTTGACCAGCTGCCTGAAAGCCTGGAACAATGATAACCCTGGAGTGCTTTCTGCATGGGAACCTGAAACCTGCTGTGGAAGAACAAGAAAAAAGGAAGGAAACAGGGAAAAAAATCATAGAATCAGGTGGGTTGGGTTACTGTATGGCAGTTTATGCAGAAAAGAAGAAAAATAAAACAGAAGATGTGCACACACACACAAAAGGTAGAAGCCAACAGCAAATCTCTACTTCCCTGAAAAAGACCTCTGAGATCATCCAACCCAACCCTTGACCCAACCCCACTGGGATCACCAGCCCATGGCACTGATGCCACATCCAATCTCATCTTAAACATCTCCAGGGATGGTGAATCCACCCCCTCTCTGGGCAGGCCATTCCAGTGCCTGGGCACTCTCTCTGGAAAGAATTCCTTCCCGATGTCCATCCTAAATCTCCTCTGGCAGAGCTTAAGCCGTGCCCTCTTGTCCTATTGCTGGTTGTCTGGGAGAAGACACCAACCCCACCTTCTACACTCTCCTGTCAGGGAGTTGTGGAGAGTGATTGAAGAAGAAAGAGCAGCAGCAGCATTCAGTGTGCAGCAGATGAGAATCTGCCTCTACTTTGACCTGAATTATCTTGTCATGGGGACTTTGCTGGATGCAGAACAACCCTCTGTTTAGGTGAATACATCAATGTCTTCCCACACATCAGTGGGCCACTGCCACCCAGCACACTGCATGTCCCTCAGGGTCCTCCCTGCTGCTGTCCCACCACACCACCACCACCACCACCACACGTGAAACATTTCATTCTGTTTACTTCCATCTCCCCACATCCTTCCTCCCTCCTTTGATGACACATGAACAATGCACAAGATCCAAAGTTAATCCCACCCTCTCACTCTGCTTTTCCAGTCCACAGAAGCGAGCTGGACTCATTTCTTTTGAGTTGCTTGTTGGTTTTGTGCTTTGTTTGTTATTTTTTTTTTTTTTCACTCCCAGTGTGGCTCAGCAGGAGAAAAAAGCATCCTCCAGTTACAGAGTGATTTGAAGGTTAACACAACGACCTTCATCGGGCTCCTAAGAGGGATAATGATCTCTCACTCTAATCAACAATGCAGACTCCTTTTGATACCAAAATAGCAACTGTTAAGTAAAGCCTCTTTCCCCCTCTGTTTTCTTTTCTTTCCTTCTATTTTTTTTTTAATTTTTTTTTTATTCTTTGCCTTTTCCCTAAATCTGAACAGCAGCTCAGCAAGCAAATTGGGAAATAATACGATCTTGAAATGGATGTGAGATAGTCTTCAATTAGACTGTTGATCATGCTCCAATTCAATTAGTCAGGAGCTGCTGCTAAGTTTGTTAGAGGGTCCTGGGGAGGAAAGGTGCTGACCCTGTTAAGATGATCACTTGTTGGAGTGGTTCCTAAGTGCTGCTGGATATGGATATGCACATAGTGCAGGGCAGAGATAATGGCAAAGCTTTCCTTCCTCCTGGAGCTGCCAAGGGAAGGGCACCCAGTGCAGGAACTGGCCAGCTCTGTGATCTGAAGATGTTGATGCTTAATTGCCATTTGTCTGTGCATCTCACAGATGATCTGCAATGTCAAGCACCAGTGACAGACCCAGGGGAACTGCCTCCAAATGACACCTTCAGTGACACCCGTGCTGGTTTAGAGTTAAACCAGCAGGAGAAATGAATCCAACTCGGAACGGGATTGCAAGTCAGAATAACCATTTAATAAAAAGATCCCAATAAATACACTGATACAGAAGGAAAATCCATGTGCCCCTCAAAAGCAGTTGTGCAGCCCAGCCCAGGGGGCCACGAGCAGGATGGAGATCACCAACCCCTGTGCTGAGCACCACGTGGGTCTCCCGAGTGCAGAGTAAAAAGAAAGAAGGAACCTGCTGGGCAGGAGGATGGGCAGGCTGGGCCAGAGGGGCAGTGCCAGTCCTGCTGGGGCTCTGCTCCTCCTCTGCATCCCACCAGTGGTGCCCCCAGTCCCAAAACCCCAACTTCTCTGTGCTTGGGCTCAGATGGGAGTGCCCAGCACCTCCCCCAGGGTGGGGAGTCTCCCAGTGGGGGATTCACTCTGGGAGGTCAATCAGGGCATATTTTTGGCATTTCTTATGGCCCCTGAGCAGACATGACCCCTCAGGTGGGGAGTTCTCCCCCCTGAGACATTGGTGTGGGGACAGGAACACTTCCTGATCCCACAGGAGTTCCCAAACCCCTCTCTGTGCCCTGAGGGGTGGGGTGTGCCCTGGGCAGCTGCTGCCAATGGTCCCTGGTGAGCAGTTCATGAGACAATGACACAGAGGGTTTAGAATACACCCCCACCCAGTGACAAACTGGTCCTGGCTACTGTAACCAGGACAACACCGTGCACCTGTATGACATCAGGTCTGCATTTTGTATTGGCAGTGCACGTGTGGCAGCCAATAAAGTGACACAAGACAAGCCCATGCCCACAGAAATGGAACACAGGATGGTTCCACAGGGCTGTAGATTCTTTTTATATAATTACAAGTTTTTTCTTGGCATGATCTCCATGGAAGGGGGTTTTGTCTCTTAAAAGAAGCACACCCTGCTTTTGGATGCTCTACCTACCTGAGCATTACCCTCAGCAGGTATGGCCACTCCAGCTGGTCCCTGTTACACCATGAAAGTGTCCAAGACTAGGCTGGGTGTCATTCTGAGGAACCTGGTCTTGTGGAAGGTGTTCCTGCCCTTGGCAGGAGGTTGGACCTGGATGATCTTTAAGGTCCCTTCCAACTCAAACCATTCTATGATTCTGTGTCCCTTCCAAATGAAAACTGAAAGCCCTCATGCTGCGTGGTGTATTCTGATCTCAATACCAGAAGTTTATTTATTTACTACTTTGCAGTAATATGAATCATAGAATCATAGAATATCCTAAGTTAGAAGAGGCACACAAGGATCATTGAGCCCAACTCCTTAAGTGACAACTCCTCAGAAATTCATGAAAGGCTTATTCTTTCTCTCTTATCCCCATCTCCCTAATATGACCAAAAAGGTATGAAAAATAAAACTCAGCACCACTCTGGGCAGATTTCTTGCTGTAAGGATCCAAAATTCCAATTCAGGCAGGGCATGACCCCAATGCTACCAGCCTGAGGGGAAATCTCCTGTTCAGTGTGCTGACCATTGCTGTTTTTGTGACACCCTGAGATGTGGTGCCTGGAAGGCTCTTCCCAAAGTGTCTTTGCTGCTGGGTCACTGCTGTGTCTGCTCAGAGGGGCAGTGCTGGGAGCACTGGAGTCTGTCTGATGTGCTGTTCTTTGTCCCTTGGAATACGTATGTAAAAATGTGTCAGAATTACTGGGGGGGCAATGACACTGTACCCACAGGGTGAGTTTTCTGCCTGGACAGTTCCTGGTCTGGACTGCTGAGATGCAGGACATCTGGAGTGAGGATTTTTGCAGCCTTGTTTCCCATTCACAGGCAGGCTGGACTGGGAGGTCCCCACAGGATATCCAAGACTAGATAGAATGTTCTCAATCAGAGCTGTAATCCATGGAGGTGTGTCCTGACTCTAAAAGTGACTGGTGGCCAATGGAAGAAAAGTAAGGCTGGTATGTGGTGGCATTTTTGCATCTTCTTGCCCTCTGGCACACACTGAGTGAAATTGCATTCTTATGTTTAATGGAACCTTCTGTGTTTCTGTTTCACAAGTTCCCTTAAGTTTTGAATCTTACATGTGTTCAGCAACCACCATATCTGTGGACAAGGAGCTTCCCAGATGAACTTCAGCGTCTGAAGTCCCTCCATCCAGTTATGTTGAATCCACCATCTCCTGGATCCTCTTTCTTTTGGGAGGCTGAGCAATCACACCTTGCTCCCCTTCCCTAGTATTTCCCCACTCCTCAGCAACCAAGCAACCAATGTAAAGGTGACCAGCCTGTGGATCCCACGTTCTACCACACAGGGAATGACTTTTGCTGTAATGATGTGAGCCCAACACTCTAAACTTTGCATTAATAAAGGTGTTTATCCAGGAGAAATGTGGAGAACAGCCTCGTGGGGCTTCTGCTGGGGAGATTTTGGGCAGCTCCCGTGAAGCTGGAGGTGTAAATGCTGCTTTAGACCACTGGAGCTGTTGTTGTGGAGAGTCGGTTGGAGGATGCTGGTCCTCTGAACCATGGGATGATGGGGGAGACAAGGCAGAAGTACCTGTGCTTGACGTGGGAGGAATTCGTGGCCACCATCAGATAAGGGCTGAATGATAGATGGTGGTTTTAAATGTTTAATATTCCTTCCCTGCTGAAAGATGTTTTACATTTGGATAAAAGGAGCCATAAATCTTTTCTGGCAATTGGAGCTCTGCTCTACCACTCCCCCCCCCCCCCACCCTCTTTTTTTTTTTTTAATTATTATTGAGATCTCACCTGGAAAAGAAAAAACCAGATGAAGAAATGATGATGAATCATAGCAGCCATGGCACAGCCCAGATAAGGCATGATTTGCATTTTCATGGGGTAATTTGCCTCTCTTGACGCTTTCAAATTACCTTTAGAACCACATTAATTCTGTCACCACAAACTCCAGCCTGGGGAGAGAGCAACCATGAGAATGGCAATTTAAGTGGCTCTGTTTGGCTTTCCAGGGCCTTGAATGACATCTTTTCTGGGCCTTGAAAGACACCTACAGCACAAAACACCCAACATCTAAGAGGGCAATCTGGTGGCTTTATGACACTGCCTTGTCCATGCCAGAGTTTAAGGCCTCTGGTCTGTAATGGGCTGATTTGTTCAGCCTGGTCCAGGTTAAGGTCTGGGATATCATCTTTCCTTCTGATGTGCTGGGACACGTGTTCTTGAAGGGTTTGGTTGTCTCATAAGAGCAAAGTCATCACAATCAACAAATGCTGAAGGAAAACCAGTATCCCTGGCTCTTCCCATGTCCCATTCCTAGAAGTGTCCAAGGCCAGGTTGGATGGAGCTTGGAGCAACCTGGGCTAGCAGGAAGTGTCCTTGCCCATGGCAGGGGGTTGGAACTGGATGGTCTTTAAGGTCCCTTCCAACCCAAACCACTCTGATTTTGTGATTCTGTGATTCCTACTATGATTACTTCAGTATTTTTGTACTTTAACTTTTTTAAACAGCAACAGTTACAACAGAAAGCATGGATTTGCTACAGAAGGGAGCTGGTTAATTAGCTCTGCACTCTTTAATTCTCTCTGTCTGAAACGACCACCCCTCTGAGGGGTGTGAAGGGAGTCCTGCCTCCGCCACGGTCTCAGCTGGCGGTTGTCATCACCTCATACCGATGGCAAAGGCACTCGCTGCCTCCAGCTGCCTCTGCTCCTGCTCCCTGATGTGTCAAAGCCAACGTGAGCCAGGCTGCTTTAAACAGCTCCAAAGGTACATTTCTGCTACTGCAGCTCACATCAAGTGCAGGGAGTTGGGGTTTGGAAGCAGCTGCAGGAGCACTTCAGCTGATGGATGGGAGGAGGAAGCACCAGGAAGGTGATAAAGAGCTGCAGGTGCATTTGGGAGCAGTAACCACTTCAAGAAGCACAGCTGGATATGGAGGTGTATCCTTAACATTCATCTCCATTCAGCAGCGCAGAGCTGGAGCAACAAGGTTAAAATCAGGCAGGTTTAAGCCTGACATGGATCTGTTGGGATTGGTGATGGTGGTGGGTGAGGAAAGGGCTCTTGGAGAGTAGGTGTCAGCTACAGATTTCAGCCTGTTTGCTTCAAGTTCTACAACAACAATACTGCTTCAGCCTAAAAGTATTCAGTAGTGGAGAAAAAAAGGAAGAAAAGAATTTCTTATTGCACTAATTTTAAAGTTTTTGTATGTATTTATGCTCAGGACAGGGGATTTTGCAAGTAAAAATAGCCTGTTCCTGACCTCTTCCCCGTTCTTGTTGGGAGAGTTTGGAAGTCAAAATATCCTGTTTCTGACATCTTTGGGGCACAACCAAAAATATTCACTGTTATTTCCCTCCTCATCCTAATAACTTCCTGAGAATGCTCCAGGTAAGAGGCCACGTGAAATAACCAGCTACTCCTTAGGCAGTCTTGAGCCTCATAAAAACCGTCCCCACCATGGTCATCTTTCTTCCTGAATAATACATTACCCACATGGTCTTCCTGATGATTATACAGGCTGGCCAACCTCATCTGTTTTATGTGCTTATCACTCACGGGGCTATTGATTAAGTGCCTTCTCCTTTTCCCTTCAAAGCTCAAGGCACATCTCTACATGGTCTGAAACAAGGTAGGATCAAACTCTGGCATAATACCTTCTAAAATACCTTGTCCATGAAATGCAATTCTGTGTGCTGGGGGAATAGGAGGCTTCCCATCAACTTTCATGACAGATAAATGAAGTTAAGGCTGGATTCTGACCCCTCTTTGGTGTCAGGAGATAAATGCTCACAGCGCCTGAAACTTCTGCTTGTAAGAGGTGCTGAGTGTAAAGGGTTGAGAAACAACTGAACAAATAGAAACATTTCTTATTTCAGCATTAGTGTCAACCAGAGATTTTCAAGGAAAATGTTTCTCTTTCAGAGAAACTTCATCTAACATCTTCATCTAACGTGAGAACTTTCTCTGTTGACCCTGATGGTGTGTTGGAGAAAAGGCTGCCACAGGTCACTTGCAACTTGAATTATTCCATGGCTCAGTGGGGGAAAAAATGGAAAAGAAATGGCTGGGGCACCTTTTAGGCTGGAGATCAGAGTGCCACGGAGAGAAGGGAAGAGCAGCCCTGAACAAGAAGAGGTCAGTGCCCTGGGGTTGATGTCACTGGGAACAGCATCAGGCACACACCCTGGGGCCATCTCTGTGTGCTGATGTTTGCAGCCCAGCTGATGTGACTTTAGGCATCGACAGTGGAAGATCACAGGCTTTGAGCAGATCTGAGACTGGGGAGTATCAGGATGTCTCTGGAGTTGCCATTTCCTGAGCTGGGTGTCCCTGTGATCACCAGTATCCCATGGAAAAGGGTCTTGTGCTCAACCTGCCTGAACACAGCACGGGAGTCAACCCCCATGGCCAAGGGGGCAGATCTGGGTAGGGACAGAAGGGATGAAGATAGCCCTGGGGACACCCAAGAGTGAAGAGAAGACACCTCACCAGGGGCATATGAAACCTGCTCGGGGTGGTGATGAATTTTAATCCCCCGCCCCCCATCATTTTCCATGGTGGTGTGGGAAAAGTGGAGCTGTCAGCCCAGGGATGGAGAGGGTCAGCAGCCCACAAGAGGTAGGGGATGGACACTGGGAATGTCTCTGTACAACAGTTTTAACTGCACTGTCAATGAAACTATGAAACTTCATTGTAAGGTTGGGATAACTTGACTGTTAGAACACTTTTTGATCTAAGAATAAATAGTTAGCTCATATGTAAAGTCTTCCCTTTGTCCCACAACAGAATTTTGACAGCATTGCTGAGCCCTTTCATCACAGTTGGAGAAAAACGTGCCTCGCTGGCATTCAGGGCATCTCATCTCCAGACAGAGCTGTCAAAAACTGGGCAGACAAATCTCCCTCTAGAAGGACCCATCTCTCTGCCCTGGTTAGAAAAGAGCATCAGGACAGCTGGCTCAGAGGGGGATGTTTGCACTCAGACAGGAGAGGGTAGGTGAGATAAATCCCAAGCTGGGAGGATGGATTTTCAGTTTGGCTTCAGCAGAGACGTGAAGAACACTCTGGGGAACCTTTCCTGATGGGAGGGTCATTAAATCCATCATGCTGGAGTGCAGGTAGTCCCTATACCTCATTGTTCCCTTGACCTCAAACACCACAGGAAATATCTATGTTCACCTTAGGAGACTCTGATGGCAGCCTAAAAATGGCCACCCATGTTTCTAGCAAAGAGAAACAACCTGGAAAGAGATTTTAAGGTTAAATTTCCTCTAGTGAAGAAGTAAATCCAGATCCATCTGCCAATGTTCCTGATGAGATTGGTTAATAGCACCATTTTCCTGCCTCTTTGGGAATCCCTCACCTTTGGGTCTTTTAAGCAGGAAAGGACTAAAACCTTGTTTTTCTTTTTGCTTCTCATTTTCCTGTAATTTCTGTAAAATGAGTGTTTAGTTTGTCAAAAGGAGCCATCCCCCCTCAGCAGACACACAGTGACATCACTCTCAGCTGATGGCAAACACAACAACACCAGATCAGGCAGAGGAAAGGCCATGCAAGAATGATTTTACTAAGAGTGAAGCTGCTTTGGGTTAGTTGGGGTTTTTTTTTAAGGTGTCTGCGGTGAGGAACCAGGAAGTGAGACATTATTTATGGCTCCATTCCTGTGCAGCTGTGTGACATGGGGCAAACCTCTGCACTTGACTCCTCATCGAGGCCCTTCCCCTGGTCAATGAGGCAGAGAAGGGCCATTCTGAAAGTGTTCAATGCCAGGTTGGGTTAGGCTTTGAGGAACTTGATTTATTGGAAGATGTCCATCCTCATGGTTAGAACTAGGTAGTCTTTAAGGTCCCTTCCAACCCAAACCATTCCATGATTCTCCCATCCCAACAGCAAGGGCTGAACTGCCCAGGGGAGAGGATGTCCGTTTATCTCCATATACAATGGAGGTTTTGATGACATTCTTAAGCCACACACTTTAATTTTAGCTAAAAAGATGAATGCCCAACTGCATCTCAGCCCCAGAGCTCCAGCTCGTGCTTCCAATGTTGTACCACAAATGGCTGGTGTGGGAACGACTGATCAAAGACTCTGCTAGTTGGTAATGACACCACAGAGCCAACAGAGCAGGTAATCTGCACTGAAACAACCAGACAAGGACTCTGGAAACTGTCAGGGAAGGTGTCTTTAGAGAGTAAAAGAGAGTATCTGAAATAGTAGGTAATAAAGAGAATGGGCATAGATCTTATTCTGAGCACACAGAAAAGGCCAAAGCTCTTCCCAAATGAGTGCAGCGATGGTGAAGTGGGAAACTGAATGCTGGGTTTGGTTTATCCATAACTAAATTGTGGGAGATGCTGCCCCAGAATGTCAAAAATGCCATGGATTTAGGTCTCAAAGGAGGACCAGACCATGAAGGAGAAGAAGGGTGAGAGTTGCTGTGGGTTGGACTCATCACTGCTCCAACTGGGGTGAGGGAGGAACTTTTTGGTTGGGAAATTCTTCCTCCTTGAGATTTCTGGTGCTGCCTTTGAAAGCACCTGGAGGGTGCAGCTATCAGAAGTAGGTATAATTTCAATACCAAGCACTCAGAGAAGCCCTTAGCCTGGCAAATGTGCCATTCCTGAATTATTCCCAATAGCTGCTCTTTTAAAGGGTGAGCAAGAAAAGGAAGCACGTCCACGAATCGATTCCGTAGAAAGGAATCCTGCAGAATTAGCAGAAAAAGGGAGTTACCATGACAACCACCTTCACCACCAGCACCACCACTGACTGCAGTGGTGAAAACACAGGGGAAAGGGGCAGTTTGGGGTGCACACCCCTGTGTGGGGCTGGGGGAGTGGGAATCTGCACAGGGAATGAACCAGCAGAGCAACCAGAGGACAAAGTAGTCAGACAGGGCAAGGTCTGAGCAGCTCTTGGGATCTGAGGTGAGGTGGGGAAGGTGAACCTCTGCCTGCTGAGGGATTAACTATGTGCCCATGGGGCTCAGCAGGGCCATGAGGAGCTGTGAGTGTGGTGGCTGTGCTCTGATCCAGAGGATCTGAAGATCTCCCCAGGCACTGCTCCTTATTCTGCACTACTCCAGCGCTCAGGTCCACGTTCAGCACCCCTGGGAGTGTGTCTGAGCACTCATCCTGCACCCAGCACAGTGGGCCCAACCAGGCAGAGCAGTAAAAATGCCCCAACTCCCTCCCTGGCCAAGTGGCCACTCACTGAGCACCCCAGGAGGGGTCAGTGCTAAACCCTTGCCTTCTCTCTGGGAAGACACTGGAACGCACAGAACCTCCTGATGAGCCTTATCCCAAGGGATTTCAATCAACCTAATTCCCAGGGGTTAATAAATATACAGCAATACCTGCAGGGGTGAAGTAAATCATTCCCCGTGTGTTGTTGCGATGTCATTGTTTTACTGCCACATAAACACATACATTAGAGGGGGGAGAATCGGCAGCTGTAAGTAATACATAAAGGTTTGGATAAAAATGAATTATGCAAATATCATCTCCCTTTTCTTGTGAGAGCAATAATAAAAATGTAAAATAAATCTTAATAGCGTGTCTGTGACTTAAAATGCTAAGGGGTAAAAGGGGAAGGGGGGAGGGTCAACTCTTGTTGTTTATTATTGAATTCAGTGCTGAATCCAACATGCCTAATGTTCTTGGAGAAATTGAAACATCTAATGTCAAATAAGATCTCCATGGTCTAATTCTTCATTCAGAGCCCTGGGGATAATGTATCCGACGTGACAATCCAATAAGCTTTCACATCTTCATCCATTTGTTTTCAGGGAGCCCTCACACCTCTGCATAAAAAAGTAAAAAATATCTTTAAGAAGTCATTATTTCTTACATTGTAATAAATTTCAGTGGAGCAATAGGCGTAATTTAAAAAAGGGCAGAGAGGCTGGATGACAGATTGCCTACAGTTTTAATATACAGGATACAGGCTATCATCTATCTATCTGTCTATCTACATATCTGTCTGTCTGTCTATCCACCTATCCATCTTTATTATCCTGGTGACTCCTACTCCAGCCTGAGTGAATGCTGTAGAACTGCATCTTTGCTGGCGAAATTTCTCCTTATCAATCACTGCCTCTGCCCAACTCCGAGGTTTTGCAGGGAGGTCTGGGACTAAAGGGAAAGATGGATGAGGAAGGGCAGCAATTTCTGCTGTGGGCAGTGCAGTTCCACCACGAGTCACCCGGAGGGGACTGTCCCCTCCCTCTGGGAATCCTTCAGTGAGCCAGGGACACAGTGGGTGGATCCCTCGGAGGGAAGAATCCTGGAATCAGGAGGGCAGCAACAACCTGTCCTGGGCTAAGGGCGAGGCAGCAGGGAGATTGGACTCAGATGAGTTGAATATCCAGCAGCACTCGTGGGTGTTAAAGGATCCACACGAAGTAAGGCTTTGGTGGAGGGAATGGGAAGCAGGATGTTGGTGTAGAGGCATCTCTGGGACCTGCCCTAAGTGTCAGACTTCTTTGAGCTATCCCAGACAGAAAAAGGATGCAGAACATGCAGGCAGAAGTAGTTTTGAGAGACTTGCAAAAACTCCTTTATTCTTTGATGAGGTATTGTGTCGCATTTGGTGACAGCAACATCACAGGGCACGGAAGGCAGTCTGCAATCCCAGATGGGTCTGCATGTTAATGACTGGAAAAAGCAGCAGAGATCTGAACAGAACCTGAGTGTCCCTTGGGAGTGGCATCTGGTGGTGTCCCGTGGAGCTCGGATCAACCCTATTCATCTATTTGCCTGCCACGAATTTTCACCACTTTTGTTGCCGCAATTTGCATCATTATCTGCCAGGTAGGACTCAGACTGCAGGGTTCTGCTGCCGGCTTTATCTGCATTCCCTGCTAATGGAGAGGATAGAAAATTAGAGGAGGAACCTCTCATCTGTCACTGTGCTTTAAGGCCGAGAATAAGCTCTGCTATCAGAACTGCCCCACACAAGCGCAGGCACATCAAGGTAAACAGCAGTCGCTCGCTGCCTTTGGCCAACAGGCAGATCAGCCCGTTCCCTGGCACATTAACAAAGTGTTAATTGTTCTTCTCAGATGCGGTTTTTTTCCCCTGCCAAATGCAGGAGTAATCCCTCCACTGCCTCGGCATCCCAGGCTTTGGGGCTTAGGTCGGGCTGGAACGGGGGTTGTGCAGCAACGAACCAGCGCTCAGCCTTCGTTTGGAAAGCCAAAGCTGCGCGAAAGCCCCGGGCTGCAGGGATATTGTAGCCGGCTTTGAAACAGAGGTGAGGCTTACCGAGGAGTTTATTAAAAATGAAGAAGTCGAGAATGAACCCCTGGCCTCAGGTCTGGAGTGGATCTGACCAGGGATTTCAAATGGAGGCTTTGGATAAATTGGAAAGAAAAGGTAGTTTGTAGAAAACGAGGTAGGATAGGAAGGTGTTTTCAGTCGATTTTGGTTGCAGCAGTGATGGGGGTGAATTCCAGACTTTCTGAGGGGTCCTGAGGCTCAGCCCAGGGCAAATCTGTGGCCACGATCTGGGAAGATGTTATGGCTTTAAATTCAAAGGAGCCCAGCTTTCATAAAGAAACCAAGATCGTTTTCTCAGGCCTTAAAAAGGGTTTCAAATGGGTCCAAAGCATCCCGTGTTCCCTGTAACACATCAAGTTAGTGGTTATTCATATTTCAAGATGGGTTCTGTGGTTTGCAGCAAATTAAGTAAGGGAATTATTGCTGTGGAATACGATCAGAGTGTGACTTTCCCAAACAAATCTGTGCATTTGCCTCCTGGTGAGCAGTGGGAGGGATGGGCTGAAAGTGGGTCTGGGAAAAGGAGATGGAGTTTCTTCAGCTCCTGGAGGTAAATGCAATGCAAATCTCTCCTGCTGGGCTGCTCTGTTTGGGCACCAGCAAATGATGTGTGTTCCCAAGGCACTGCCACATCACCAGGCCTCCAAAACCACATGGAAACCGTGGCAGAAAAAGGCAACCAAAGACAACAAACTAGAGGCAAGAGGGATGTTGTGTTGAGGGAAACTTTCTTGTCATGAGAGAATGGAGTGAGCTGATTGCCCCAAGAAAGCCTTTTCCGTGAGATTCTGGGGTTTTTGTTTGTGTGTTTGTTTTGTCATTCCTGGGAGAAGGGGAAAGCCCAGTTTGGACCCTTTTATTTTCTTTCTACAAAATGCTGTGTGTTTTTGAGCAACCCAACACAGACTCGTGTTTTACAGAACCAAGCTCAGACATGTCACTGGGGTGTCTCTCTCAGCAGTTCCCCTTTAGATCAAGAGCTGTCAGTTCCTGAAGCATTTCCTGAGCGTTAGAGCTTTGGCTGCCCACTCTCACAACACCTTGTCAGGTTCTCAGTGTGATCTGCACAAGCTGAGCCCATCCATAACGCAGGAATAACTCCCCTTCCTTCTCAAGGAAGCCTCAACAACTCACCATTTTCTCTTTACACCTGAAGTTTTTGCTGCTTTCACAGGACTTGTGCTTTTGGCAGGTGATTGAGAACCTGGAGGAACAGGGGAGGAAGACAACAGGAACACATCCATATAAATGAAAATAAAACAAAGCTTTTCTAGACCATAATGACAACTCCATGATGAGGATTAAAAAAAAATTGATAGAGTTCAACTGGAAGGTGGAAGAGTTCCCCTGGATTACATGCCTCTTAAATCCCTCCAGGGATGGTGACTCCACCACTTCCCTGGGCAGCCTGTGTCCATGCTTGACAACCCTTTCCAATAAGAAATTTTCCCTCATATCCAATCTAAACCCAAAGTAGATCTTGGCTGGTATTACCATTTTCCAATCTCAATAAAAATCCCAATGCAGTGAGACCTGGATGTTTTGGTATTATTCTTCTATACAGACCAAGAATCTCTGTTATGTCCCTGCAGAAAATCCACTGAGTCATGAAATGTCTTCTCTGTCCCAGGCAACCAAGGCTGACTGTTGGAAGAAGCAGGAATTTCCCCTCAGGGTCATTGCACAGACAGAAAGGGGACAGGAGAAAGAACCAAGACACAGACTCAGTGAAAGAGGAAATCATTTTCAGGCAAAGAAAACATTTCAACTTTGCAATGCACATTCATATATATGTATGGACTCCCATCATTTGCACATAATTTAACAAAACCAAGAGTGAAATACAGTGGAAAGTTTCAAACGTGTGAAAGAGCCATAATTTTCCTCTGAATTGTGACTGAATAGTTATTATTTGCTCAGAAAGACTTTTCTTCTTTCTTCTTTTTTTTTTTTCTTTTCTCCTTTGCCTTTAACATCTCATTAATGTTAATGCAACCCCAGCTCGATAAAAAATGGGAAGATAGGGCAATAGCAGTTTAGCAAATTTATTTTGTGAGAGGCATATCTTTGGTGTGTGTAAATGATATTCATTCCGAGAGGACAGCTGTGCAAAATGAGCATCTCCGAGCCCCATTAACCCAAAGTGAAAGGCTCTGGGCAGGGAGGAGCAGTGGGAGATGAAAGAGGCTTTTCCCTTTGTTTCTTGCTTCCAGGGGAAGACTGGAAGACAAGTTCCAACCCAGTGAAACCATCAGGAGGAAAGGAAGCTGGAAACTGGGACGGCAACGTTGCTGTTGGGCACACAGGGTAAAAGGGACTCCAGGGCTTTGTGGGAAGAGCCCTGCTGGTCCCTGTGTGCTTACACATAAATTTGGCACCATTTCTGGCTGTTTGGCCCACGGTGCCTTAGGAGCAGCTGAGCCATGGCTGGTCCCACAGTCCCAGCAGAGGCCACCTGCACCTCACAGAGATGCAGAGTCCTGCTCCACAGGGAAGGACAGTCACTGCAAAGGGCACTGTGGCTCTGGTTGGGGTCATTTTCTTTTCATTTCTTTTCATTTTCTTTTGCTTCCTCTCCATGGAAATCATGTGTTGGGTGGAGAAGACCATGTTGTGGAGTCAGACAAGACATGGATGCAACTAAACCTGAGCAGTCAAACTTGTTCTCCAACGTGCTGAATGGGAATTGGGTGGTGCCGAGCAGGGACCTTCATCTTTACTGAGTATGGGCTGGAGATGTCCAGCTGCAGATGTCCAGTGGGGATCTGCTTATCTCCCATGTCTGAGTGTGTTTCCAGTCCTAGAGTCCACCTTTCCATGTGTCCAAGTGGCTCAGCTACATGTCCATGCAGGGAGGTCAGGAGAGCACTGGACATAGACAATTCAAGCAAGGTCAAGGTTTTCTGCCTAAAGCTCTAACTTAGATCTCAGCTGTGATTACCACAGAAGATCCTTCAAACCCATCACGGCAAAACTTCCTGGAGGCAAAAAATGGTGGATGGAATATTTTCCTTCCTTTTTTTTTTTTTTTTTTTTTTTTTATTTGTGCAAAAATAGGAATTTATCCTAGCTATCCAAGCTCTACCTACTCTTGATCAAGAAAGACTTCTCCAGAGTGATTCATCCACCATGAGCAGCAAGCCCTCCTTTCCCCACTCCCAGTTACCAGCCTGTCTTGATTTACAGCTGGAAAGGACATTCAAGCTGGTTGCAGGGTATTGAACCCACTTTCATATGCCTGGTGGGGATCCCTCTGCCTGAATTAGCCTTTCACTTGTTCCCTTTTATCGTCCACGGGAAGGGATGGGCACCCAGAAGTCCTATTTGTCTTCCCACTCTAAGAATTCCAGAATAATTAAGGATGCAAAAGACCTTCAGAGGTCTGTAGTCCACTGCTGCCCACCCTCTGGAGTGCAGTGCCAATTAGACTTGGTTCCCTAAGGTCTCACCCAGCCAAGTTCAGAACAAAGCTGTGTATGCAGAGCCTGTGGGCACCTGCCTTGATTTTGGGCTGTCATCCTTAAGACCAGAAGACCTGTGTTTGATGCTGACTTTGCCTTTGAAGTAGTTGCAACAGGTTTTGGTGACTTGATTTGATACAGGTAGACACTTCTTGTCCCAAGGAGCTGGGATTCAGTTCTGATTCAGGTGTCAAGGGTGTCCACAGTTCAGATGTCCTCATGTGAGCCGAGTGACTGAGCTGTCCTCAGAGACAGGGCAGGTTTGGCCAACACAGTCCTTGCAGCTTCACTGACCAAAACAGGCACCTGCTCTAGGGCAAGGTGGGTAATTCCTCAACTCCTCTGACCACTTCTTGTGCCCAAAGGTGTCCAACACTCTAGGATGGAGCTGGCAGATCTGGGGCAAGGCTTTAAGGTGTTATCCCTCTGCACCTTCAACTGGAGACCAGGTGGGATACACCTCATATCCAAAACCTATATTTATCCAGTTGAATCCCATCCATGCCGTGGAAGCATCCTGGGATTGACAGAGTTGTCTGCACAAGGGTATTCAATGCCATGTTAGATGACCCAGGGCATGAGAGACATCTATGCAGGGCTGGCTGGTAGGGAACAAGACATCCAAGACATCCATGCCCTTCTGAGTGTCAGACAGGATAACCCCAGGACACAAAACCTGTGAGAAGGAAGATGAACCCATTGCCAAAACATGACTAAATAATTCCTTGTCTTTCATGTAAGAGGATCTGAAATGGCCTGGAATGTATGTAGAGTAGAAGCCCAGCTCCATAAATCCTGTTGCATGCCTGGGACGTTGGCAGATGGGAGCCCTCTTCCTGTTCTTCCATGACTTTCCATTCCTGATACCCATCAGGACTGCACCATCATCTCCTGTGGCAACAGCACATCCAGCTCTCCTTTTCAACTTCTTGGGGAAGCCAATTACCTTTCTCTTTAATGAAAGGGATGCAAAGAAAAAGAGACTGAAAGGTAGAAAGGTAACAATTATCTTTTCCAATCAACATTCATATGAAAGGTCTCTAATAATAATAATAGCACTTAATACTCTTGAGCACCAAAGTGCTTTGAAGACATTAACTAATGAATCGAGGATTCAGCGAAGAACGGCATGGAGCTTATCCATCTTCAGCTGTCATGGGACTCAGGCTGGGCTGCTGCAACAGCAGGAGCAGCAAAAGCCAGAGGTTTTTATAGCTGAAGGCAGAGAAGAGTCTCCAGCAGCCCTGGGATCTCTGAACGCTGGAGTCTCAACCCGGTTTGGGTTTCAGGAGCTCTCTATTTCATCCCGTGGGGAAAGGAGGATGGACTCCACAAGGCACAACATTGATGGGAAGGCTGTGGAATGTCCAGCCCAGGGCACATCTGTCCATGTGAGAGGGCTGTTCTCAGGCTGCTGCTGTGACATTCATTTGCAGCCTTGACCTGAGCCTCAGCCTTGGTGAGAGCATCACCATTGGTGAAGTCATAAAGAGGAATCACCGATTCAACACAGAGCCAGCTGTTGCTATTGGCAATGTCGTGGTCTCCAAACAGTCAAAAAGGCCCTACAGTTCCAGGGCAGAGGCACTGGGCAAGGGGAGGGTGGGCAGGACTTGCACGGGAGGGTTTACAATCTACACAGGCAAAGTTTAATATAGAGAGACTCAACCCAGCAAGGGACTTCCTCAGTCGCTGAAAATCAGGGCTGTAAAGAGGTTGAAAGATAACAAGATGGGTCATTTCCACCTAATTAGTTCCTGACAAATGCATGTCTTCAGTCTTTCCAGGATGGCAACTCTGCCCACTGCCATTACCTCCTGGCCAACCTCTCTAAACACACCAATGCCCCCGGAGAGTTTCTCATTCTGGCCATCTTCATTGTTCTTTAAAAGAACTGTTTCTTGCCTTTCCCCCTTTAAATATGAAATGTCCTTCTCTAGAGCAGCAGACTTTTACCAAATCCCACCCTCACCCCATCTCCCCTCTTGTCTCATTTTTAGGAGCACCTCTCCTCAACAACATGTTTCCCAAACCTCTGTTTTATTCAAGATCTTCGGAAGCAACAGGAAGAAACTGAATTCTTCTGCCTTTAAATTCTGAGTCTTTCTGAACCTTTAGTTTTATCCTTCTGCTTTAATGTCATGGAAAGAGAGGAACTTGAAACACCATAAACATGCTTTCTATTTCCATACTTCTGCAGTTACATTATTTATTGTTCAAGAGAGAAGGGAAAAGAAAAGGGGAAAGGAAAGGAGAAAGAAAGTAAGAGAATGAAAAGGAAGCATCTTTAAATGACTGCTTCAGGAAAGTATTCCCCCATGGATGGATATTTTACAGGGACTAGACCCCAAGTCCAGCCACAAAGTCTGTTCAAGAGGAGGAATCAGGCAGAAAACCACAATTTCAACACTCCCATGGTTTTGCATTTCCTTGTCAATGGAAAACAATAAAACCAGAGAAGGGCTAACATTGTTGCCTTGATTTTGGAGGGAGAAATATTGTAGGTGTGGGGCAAAACCCCAGCAAAGACTAACTATTAACTGTCCTAGAGAAGGGAAACTTGGCAGTCAGGGAAGTTGGAAATGGAAAAAGAAGAACCCAAGCCCTTTCAAAAGTGGAGGAAAGAGGGGAAGAAAACCCTCTTTCGCAGCTGATGAGGATAAAGCTGAGAAATTATAAACCCTTTAAAACAGCCTTTAGTTCACAGCATAATTGGATTTCATGTTTTGGCAGAAAGATGTGATTATTCCTTCCCCAATAAAACATTCTTCCTGTGAATGATGACCGTGTAGAATTACCATGGCTAAGGAGTTTAGTGAGGAAGACGCTTTGCTCGTCTGCCATTTCTTTCACACCAGGATCTCACAGCACTTTGCACGTGGGAATAGGAAATATTTCTGCTCAGCCTCTACTGCCATTCCCACTTGGCTGATAAGACAGGGAACTCCATTTATGGATATCCTGAAGTGTGCAATCATTTCAGAGAGCCATGATCGCCGGTGTTCCTGCCTCCAAAATGACTTCAGTAGCCTGTAATCAGTGAGAAACTCAACTGTATTAGACAAATTTGTTTCATTAAGTTTCTTTTACTGAGCTCAGTTCTAGTCTTTTGTGCTCCTACAGGTCCTGTGGGGACAACACAGCAGAGCAAATAGATTTCCCACCATGTCCTGGTCATATTTTCATGTCACCTGTTTAGTTCCTCTCTGGACTCCACAATTCAGAGTTTGCAGTGCTTGGAAATTATCAAACACGGTGCATCTGTGGAAGAAATTTCATATTCTTGCCATTGCCATCACATTTTCCCTTTTCATATTCTCTTGTTGGCCTGTCTCTGACAAATCATCCTGGGATTCTGCTGGATTGACTCCAAATGCTGGCATTCATAGACATGGGGAGAGATAAGGAAATGCACAACTCGCTGAACTCTATCATAAACATTAACTCAAACAACAATAACTCCAGGCAAGGGGCCAAGATGTGGTATGGTCAGAGCTGTGCTCCAAAATAGACGGGGTAGAGATTGTTAAGCGCCACAATAATCAGAACAAATTGATCTCTTGGCCAAAATTTGGTTGGTTTGTTGTTTTTTTTTTTTTTTTTTTTTTTTTTTTTTTTTTTTTTTTTTTTTTTTTTTTTTTGGGTTTTTTTTTTTTTTGTTTTTTTTTTTTTTGTTTTTTTTTGTTTTTTTCCTTTTTTTTTCAAAATCTGGATAGAAAACATGCAAAAGTGAGTCTGACAGCAGAGGGCCCTGATGGAACAGCCCTCTGTGAAATGCTGAAGGCATTAAGGCAGAGAAACCAGCACTCAGATACCAACCAGGCTGGGCTTGGACACACCAAGCACATTGGACTCATGATTTTATAGTTGACCTTGGGTCCAGAGATGGTTATTGAGCTCGCTCAGCCAGGAGAAGGAGGGAGATTTACAGGTTGGTGTGGTCATTTATCCCTGGCTGAAGGCAAACCAAAAGGTTCCCCCTCTCTCCCAACTGCAGGAGAAAAGGGAGGGAGAGAAAAAACCCACTCTGGATGAAAAGTGGGTTCTAACACTACTGAAGCAGCATGAATTTAGACAAATACACTTATACAGAGAAGAAAAGGGAACTTATTATTACTATAGGCACACACATACACACAATAAAGAACAAATAAACAAGGTCTACTTGCCAGAAGGAGACACGCAGCTCTCCCTGAAGAGACAGCAGGTCCACCCCTGATTGCCCTTCACTGCCAGGAAAGGATTGACCCAAAACTGCCCTCTGTCCCTTCTGAGATCTGAGATGATGTAAAGTAGGATGGAATCCTTCACTGGGATACAGCAAACCATGGGATGTGTGTCCCAGGAAGGCCCAAAGTCAAACCACCACAGTTGGGAAACTGATAAGAGGACTCTTCTGTTTGCCACACACTCTGAGCCAGTTCCAGGGAATTGGCAAAGAGCTTTCCCTGTTGAGATTTGGGTCTGTGTCATCCCTTTGCTCAGACTTTCACACCGTTCCCCCTTGCCTGTGCAATACACACCAGCCTCAAACTCCCGTGCCAAAGTTTCCCTTTAAAATCCTCTTTGATAGCCACTCACCACTTTCCCCAGAGACGGTGTTGGCAGTTCGGGTCACAAAAGGGACGCATCGTGGAGAGGAGGAGCTGCAACCTCTCACAAAGGCAGGAGGTTCGATCCTGAACCCAAACAACCCCCCCTGTACCTGCAGCAGCAGCAGCAGCAACTTCATCAAGATGTTTTAACAGGTGGAAGTAGAAAATGGGAATACAGAGGGAGAAACACACCCGTGGAGAGCAGAGAGCACCGAGACAAGATGAGGGCAGTACAAAACCCAAAGACACGCAGGAACAAACTTGAACTGCCGTGTTTTTCCTCGTCTAAATGAGGAAAACACAGAGGAAGGTGAGAAATAAGAGTTTCAATAATTGAAATTTCAGGGGAACACGGAGAAGCAGCCTGTGATTTACTGTGGGTGAATGTCCCCTCTCCTCTCACAAATCACCCCGGGGACACACGGCTTGTAATCTTTATGGGGACAAGCCCAGCACTGAGAATAGACGGCTGTGTGAGAGGGACAAACCCCGGCACTCGGTTTCCCCCCGATCCTCAGCACGGTTTGTGGGGTGGGTGGGGACAGGGGAGGAACTGGGCTTAGGGTTTCGGTGCCCTGAAGTGCTGGGCGGTGGAGGGGACATCAGTGGATGTCCTGAGGGTCAGCAGGTGACATTGGGTTGCTCTGGGACATCAGTGGCTGCCCTGAGGATCATCAGGTGACAGGGGGATGTTCACGGACATCAGGGGTTGTTCTGAGGGTCAGCAGGTGACAGGGGGATGCTCAGGGACATCAGTGGCT
>VXAU01003650.1:166925-259233 GCA_013399695.1 Formicarius rufipectus
AGGGTCAGCAGGTGACACTGGGATGTTCAGGGACATCAGTGGCTGTCCTGAGGGTCAGCAGGTGACAGGGGGATGCTCAGGGACATCAGTGGCTGTTCTGAGGGTCAACAGGTGGCACTGGGGATGTTCTGGAGGGGACACTCTCCTGTGCTTTCATGCCTGCAGTACCTGGCACAGCCCATGTCCTTCTTGGTGATGATTTTCATGGGCTGTTTGAGGTGTGCCAGGTAAGGACACACCTCTCTCTGCATCGAATAGAACCATGGAAAGTTCTGGGTGGGGAGGGACCTTCAAGATCATGTCCTTCCAATCCCCCTGCCAAGGGCAGGGCCACCTTCCACTAGAGCAGGTTGCTCATCCAGCCTGACCTTGAACACTTAACATTGAACAAACTCACTTTTTCGGTGAGTCTCACTGAGTGGCCCCAGAAAAAGAAACTTCAAAGGAAGATGCTCCAGGCAAATCTGACTCTTGGTTTTACAGCTGACAGGCAGCTCCTCCCTGCTCCTGCCCTCAGCAGAGGGAAAGCAAGGAGTCCTCCTGTTTTCTGAGGCCATCTCAGCACAAGGGATGGTGTCATGCAGTTTTCTTGTCAGGGATTTAAAGATTTCCAGCCCCTCATTTTTTATTTTTTCTTATTCCTGTGGGAAACAGGCTGCAGCGTGTTGCACAACTGCATCTGGAAAAACCCAACCAGCTGAGCACCTTCACCACAGGCTTTTAGGGTGTTTCAGTCCCATCTGTTTCTGAAGGAATTTTTTTTATCTGATTTGTAGAACCTCAGAAGAAGGAATTTTTAGCAGAGCTGAAATGATGAGGGGCATTTCTTTGAGTGAACTTTCTTCTCCTGCCATAAGAGCTTGTTGTGTAGAAGGCAGAGCTGAGCAGTGAGAGCTGGGGCTGGGCTGGGAGTCCACAGGGATGTTCAGGTGCCAAGGGGGCAGAGCCAAGTGCATTACTGAGAATTTCTAGAGCTGAAAGGACCAGGGGGGGTTGTGTGTGGTTGGGGAAAGGGTTGTCGTTGCAGTTTGTGCTGGGATGAAAGCTTCCTGGTGAACTGAGTGCTGACCAGGAGCAAACTAAAGAACCGGGAACAAACAAATCTGGGATGTGAACCTCACTGTTCCCTTCTCACAGGTGGAGAATGAAGAGACAAAACACTCTGCCCACTCCTTGTCTTCACTCTTGGTTTGTTTTCCTTCAGGTTGCAGAAGCTGCTTCTGTGAAACAGCCACCAGTCCCAAAAGCAATGATGATACTCCAGGAGCACTGGAGAACAAACTGGAAGCATGAGAGAGCAACTCTGGTTCTAAGGAGGGACCATCATCACTTCCTGCTTGTTGGGACCCCTCCCTCCATCCCAGAGGTGTTTGAAACGTGTCTTTGACTTGGACAACATTCAACTAGTTTTCAAGGGTTAAGAGCACAACTCTTTCTTTGGGCATGGTCCCGGGGCTCCCACCATTTCCCAGTGAATTCCCACCCTCAGGCACCGTCTCATTTCCCCATTTGTTTTTCAAGAGGTGCTTCACCCAAACCTCAGAAACGGCCCTATTTCTGTTTGCTGCTCCAAGCGTGTCCTCCCTTCCCTCCCAGGAACACTGGAAAAGGACAGGGGGACTTTGTGGCACCTCCACTCACATCTCCCAAGAGCAGAGCAAACTCTTTGCCTCTCCTTTCTCCTCTGCCCATCAAGGTCGTGCGGAGACGCCGCAGACTTCCCAGCTCTGCAGATTTCCCCCATCACCAGCTCTTTATCCCCTGCACCGAGAGGACAGATGATTTGATCAGGAAAGCTATTTTCCTGCAATGTAGATTATAATGGAAATCTGGAGAACAGCCCTGACTCCCGAGCCTCCGCAGCTTTATCCTTTTAAAAGCACAAGCCAATTAACCTCCGTCTGCAGGGAAAGAGCTCCCCCCCCACCACCACCCCATTAGAGGCTGGCTCTTGGAAAAGGAGACGGGGGGGGGAGGATCTCAAATCACAGGGCTCCGAAGCTCCAGCCCAAGCACAGAGGTGATGTCACAGGCGTGGGTTTGCTCACAGCATCAGGGTCTGGGGGATGAGCCCTGCTGCAGTGGTGGGTTCCATTCCAGGGTTCCCGAAGTTCCTCCAGACGTTGCTCCACTTCCCCGAGGCTGCCGTGGGGTTTGAAGGGTCAGGGTTAAGGACTGGACTTTCTGGGGAGTGCTTTATACCGAGGCAGTTTGTGAAGGGCGATGTCAAGAGCTCTCTCTCAACTGGTGATGGTCATGGATGATAAAAAGCAGCGCCAGGCTCCATAAAAACATTCCAGGAATGGGGTTCTCACCGTGAGGACTGAAGAGCACAAAGACTGATCAGCTCCAGAGGGTTCTGCCATGAGGACATAGCTCAGATCCTGCTGAAAGAGCGAAGATTCTTGGTTCCTGGAAACACAGAATCTGCTGAGTTGAAAGGACTCGTTAGGATCACAGAGTCCAACTCCTGGCCCTGCACAGGACACCCAAAAAATCACACCATGTGCCTGAACGTGTTGTCCAAACACTTCTTGAACTCAGACAGGCTGGATGCTGTGACCACTGCCCTGGGGAGCTTGTTTCTCTCCTATTTTAGAAACTCTGATTAGGCATGGGAATGTTGACTGGGTGACCCAAACCCGAGCTGCACTCAGGCTCCACAGGATCACAGAAAAGCCCTCTAAGATCATCGAGTCCAACCATTAACCCAGCACTGCCAAGTCCACAACTAAACCATGTCCCCAGGTGCCACATCTACATTTTTTTTTTTTTTTTTTTAACCTTCCAGGAATGATGATCCCACCACTTCCCTGGGCAGCCTGTTCCAATGCCTGACCACCTTTTCAGTGAAGAAATTTCCCTAATATCCAGCCTTAACCTCCTCTGGCACAACTTGGGGCCATTTTCCCTCATCCTATCGCTTGTTACCTGGGAGAAGAGACCGATCCCACCTGTCCACAACCTCCTGCCAAAGACTTCTCTCTCTCCAAAGGAACTTGTCTCCTGAACGACAGAGACAGGGAATTTTCCACATCTCTGCCGGTCTTCCCCATCTGAATGTTCTCTGCTTATCCCACAAAACTCCTGTGCCATCTGATGTGCAACATGTTACACTGGCACCAACTGCTTCCTCGGGAGCTGGAAGGAAAGGCAGGCACACAGAACCCACCCTCTCGTCAGACACCTCTCCCAAAATTATGCTAAATACCCGTCTTTGCAACAGCCTGTGTTCCTCCCGTGACAACAGCTCTTGTTTGAGATGTTAACATCTCCAGACATTTGACAAGCAGCTGAGTAAATGTCAACACCCTTCGAAAGGAAGTGTGGGATTTAAGTGAATTTAGCACCGACTAGGAAATTGTAGTTTATTCTGGGGTGAGGCTCACGGGTTCCCCACAGCTGAACTCATGCCAATAGCCCAGCAAACACTGCTGCACCCATGATGATGAGAGATGGACATAGAAACACCCCTGCTCCTTCTAAGTCACAACTTTTTTAATGATGGGGGAAATAATTTGGGGTTAGAACACTATTCTGGAGCCCTGGAGAAATACATGCAGTACATACAGACACCCTAAATAGCCTTGGATGGGGCTTCCAGTGAGTGATCTTCCTGCCCATTGTGGAACTAGATGAGCTTTAAAGTCCTTTCCAACCCAAGCTATTCCATGATTCTATGATTTAGTGTCTGTTGCCCTTAGACCTTCACCCATAAAATTCCTGACAAAGGTTTCCTTGACCTGTTCTCTCCAGGAATTTTACCTGCACTCAGAGTAGTGCTCTGAAGAGCACACTGAATAATCCCTCCTGCACAGCCTCAGTGGAAACAAATCCTCCCTGCTGCTTCTGAAAAGACAGTATTTTCCATTGGCTCCAAAGACTGTAGCAGGCCTTTTCTTGTGAGCTCTACAACATCCAGGCCCACACTGCCATGGTCACTTCTCCGTGAACACCTGTGTGGAATATATGGAATATGTGGGCTCATTTTGCTAAAGATTGGAAATCAACACAACTGTGTCTTGGAGGAAGGTGCCTCCTTCTTTATCCCTTTCATAAGAGACAAAACACTCGGTTATGGAGCAACCTGGAATTAGATGCATGGAAAAGATGAGATGGACAGCTCCTGAACAATGCCTCTTTCTCTCCTTTAATAAGTCATACAGGAAAAGAGCTCTGGCAAATCTCACCTGTTGCACGTAACATCTACATGGAAAGATGTGCATGATCACAAGGTTCTCTGGGTCACAGAGTTGCTGCACATTAGAGGGATCTGCTGCAAGATGGACTTGAGTAATGACTTCTCCATGCAAGTCTCAGGGGTTGCACTCAGGAAGAACACATAAGGATTATTGCTTCCCTCTTGGCCTCTTTGATTCCCCATTAAGAGCTATCACTGATTTTAATTCATACCGGTGGATTCACTGCTGCAGGGTATTAGAGTTTCCTCTACCACCAAGTGGTGGTTGCACTGGAGGTTTGTGTTATTAAAAAATAAGTTCAAGTCAGGGGGTTTAAAGTTTAGTGAAACTCACTTGTGCAAGACTAACACTGGAAAACATTGTCTAACAGCACAGATAGGAACAGACTGTCCATGGTGGGTGTGAAATGCCCTCACTGCAAGAAAAGCTCCAGCAAAAGGTGACAGCACGGTTTTGGATGCCCTTCAACCTGTCAGGAGCAGAGGGAGGGTTAAGTGATGGCTCAGGACTCTTCTCTGTTCTAATTTTTGGCAGTATTGAAGACAGGTTTTAACATCTTTAATTAAAAAAAAGAGACATTGGATGGAATTGTAGAATAGCACAGGTTGAAAGGGACCTCTAGAGGTTTCTGGTTCAACCCCCAGCTCACAGCAGAGCCACCTTCAATGGGCACCTCAAGACTTCACTTTCATGAGCTGCAAAGATTCCTCACGTGGACTTTGCACCGCCTGTGTGGGCCCCAGTGCTGGTGCTTGGCCAGATTGTGAAGTTTTTGTCCTTATTTCCAACTTCCCTTAGTGCAACCTGTGGCTTCCAGCTCTTGCCATGTCACTCTGCACCCCTGGGGACAGGCCAGCTCTGCCTTTTCGGTCACTTGCTGCACGTCCTGGTTAGAAAGAAAGCAGAAGCCCTTGCAACCGTCAGCCTTCTCCAGGTTGAGCGAGCCCAGGGTCCTCAGGGGTTCCTTGAGAAGTCACATCCCCCGGATCACTAATGGATGATTTCATCTGGCACCCCACGCAGAGGGCTCAGGGGGCTTCACCAGCCTGTGTTGGGATAGTGCCTTTGCTCCCAAATGCCGAGGTGAGACCATGGCAAAGCCGGTGACTTCCCTTGGGAAGTGCCCTGATGATGCAACACCTCACCCTCAGCTGGGGCCAGGAAGGACATGTGGCACAGCACTAGGGACACATGGGAGGTGACAGTTCCTGCTCTTGCAGGTTCTGCTGGTGCCACCATCCAAGGCACCACACCAGCCTCAGTTTCCACACCTTCCCCAGAGTCCCAGAGCCACCCCTCCTCTGCCATGCAGGGCCAAGGGGTGTCCCAAAATCCGGATACTTCACTGCAGTGTTTACTGCGGCCTCCATCCCTCTCTGCCTCCAGTTGCTAAGCGATATCTCTGCTCTCCAAAGTCACTGATACAGACCCTTGGCTGCTGCATTTCACTATTCAATTTGCAATTTAAATTCTCTGACAGGCAGAAGCAACCAAGCTGTTCACTTAAGATTGCAAGAAGTTATATTGAAATCCAGGAAATCGCCAATGCCTCGAGCTCTTCATAAATTTCACTTTGATAATAATAGAGACAGAGGTTGGAAGAGGGAAGGAGAGAGACAGGTGCTCATGTGGGGGAGGAAGGATGGAGCAGAGAAAAGTGGGAGCAATCACAGGGATAGGGTTTCCCCTTTATTTATGTTGGTTGTTCCATGTTCTGACCTCTGAGACCTGCTGCTTCTGCCTGGGCTGGTTAAATGCCTTTCAGGAAAGTTAAACACCCACTTTGATCCCTTTTTCACTCCTGCTTTCCTTTATTAGGGATTCCCGGAGATGGAGAAAGGTCGAATCATCTTTTCCTTTCCTAAAACACCCACCCAGGGATTGTGGCCAGGAGGACAGCAAGGAGGTGTCCCTTCTCCAAGGCAGGATGTCAGGTCCTGGACAGCCACTGCCTGTGGCTCTCTTGGCCATCGTGTAGGGTCCACAACTGCTGCCAGGGGTGTCCAGCCCTGAAGTTTGGCCCCACACAGAGGTTGTTGAGTTTTGTGACTGGTTACCCGGTTCCTCCTTGCACGTGTGGGATTTGTGCTGTGGGAGGAGGAGAGAGGCACTGCTAACCCAGAGAGAAACGAGCAGGAATGGACAGCTCTGGAGAGCTGTGGGAAAGGGGACAGGAGTTGGGGTGCTGCCACTGCGGGAGATCAGAGACCCTCCAGAGCCACCTCTACTCTTCCAGCCTCTGAATCGGGCATTTCCCCGCACTGAAATCCTCCGTGGGCTCGGAGCCGTGGGTTTCCAGGCCAGTAGAGGGAACCCTGCACCGCAGTTATCCCAAATCCCGCTCCTGCAGGGAACGGGGAGCAGCGGGATGGGGGGCGCTGGGGGGGCTTGCAACACCCACATTTTCCCACAAAGGGAGAAAGTGGTTAGTCCCCCTCCTTCTCTCCAGGCTGTCCATGCCAGACTGAAGGAATTCTGCTTTATAAACGGGAGCAGCTCCACAGAGCTCTTAAATGCTCTGTAGGCATCCACTCGCCTTGGGTAACGTGGGGAGGGGGCAGCATGTGCCCCATCAGCAGGACACTGGCAGCCCCCCTGCCCGCTCATGGGTCACAGAGGGGCAGGGACCTTCCCTAAAGCCACCAGCAGCAGAAACCAGGCAGCCAAAGCCCTTTCCTCCCTCTGGCTGAGGGAGATTGGAGCAAGGATTCACACTGTAGGGACAGGGACATGCCACAGGTGACATCCAGCCCGACCACTGTCCACTTTCCAAGAGGACAGTGTGGGCATCACCTTTTCCTCCTTCACTGTGTGTTTCTCCAGCCTCATGTCCTTTGTCTGGGACACAGCACAGACAAGAAGGTCTCAAAAGTTTCTCAGTTCTTCAAACCACCCTGGCAAAGCCCACCAGGTGCTCCCAGGGGAAAGGAGACACCTCTGAAAGAGGCTGGTGGAGCTTTGTTTTTCACCTTCGTCTTCCCAAAGTGCCCTTTCCCCCTCAGCCTCCACCGAAAGTCCCAGAGGATCTTCCCTTTGTGACAAAAAGGGACAACCCTGCAGGTGAGGGGGCTTCATATCCATGGACCCCGTGTTGAAGGGAGTTTGTGTAATGCCTTTCAGGAGACAACTGTCCTTGTTTTTGTTTTGTTTTTGTTTTGGTGTTTGTTTTTTGGGGTTTTTTTGTGTGCGTGTGTGGGTTTTTTTTTTTTTTTTTTTGGTTTTGTTTTTGGTTTTTTTTTGTTTGGTTTGGTTTGGTTTTTGTTTGTTTGTTCGCTTGGGTTTTTTTATTATTATTTCTTTTTATTTTTTTGCCTGGGACTAAGTGCTATCAGGCTGCAGAGTGCATCTGATGGGCAGCACACAGCTTGCTCTCCCGTATCCTTGGTTTCTAAGAGCTCCAGTGGTTCTCTCTGCATTTTGCCATCTTGAACACTTTGTGTCAGTGAGTTGCTCCAGTGGCCTCGGGGCTCTGTTAAATCCAAGGCAAGATTAAGCTGGAGACAGCAGGATGGGCAGCAACCTGCACCTGCCAAGCTCAGGTTTCCATCTTCCCTGCAGTGTTTGAATAACAAGGGCTGCAAAATGCAGAAAAGAAAGGTCCTTGGCCAAAGGAGGCCCCTGTCTGCTTTCTCTTTAAGACCTTTTCTGGCATTAAAACCATTTTGTTTCCAAAATCATGTTCCCAATGAAGATTTTTGAGGTGGAGGCAGCACAGTGGGGTGCTGGGCCAAGTTCCTAAGGGTCTTCCCCCTCCTTCCTGCACTTAGAGAGGGAAAATTTGCCCTGCTGATGGATCTCCACCTGCACCACCCACATTTTCCCAGTGTTTTGCCTTAATCCTCTGTGCTCTTCACAGACCAGTAATGTCAAGCCTTGGACATGTTCCAGCTCCTCCCAGGAGGGCAGCTCATACCCCTGTTCCTCCAGAGCCCTGCAGACCTGAGCACTTCAGGAGCTCTTGAGTTCCCAGCACATCCTCTCCCTGTCCTCTGGGTGAGCCCCATGGGACCACCAGCCAGGTGATGCCCTCATGAAGGCCATCAGGACACTCAGATGGATCTCCTGTCAGCCTTAAAGAAGGGCTAAGAAAGAGGCTGGTTTTCATGATTCCCTCTCCAGTGAGGTGTTCAATGGGAAGGGTGACATCAGTGCATGAAGACAGGGATCTTCAGTCACCAGGTCCAACCACCAGGTGCCTTTCAGCCCTTTGTGCCTCAGCTCTTTGCTCCCTGTTCATCCTTTTTGGGATTTATCATTCTAGAGGTCACTGCCAAGAGCAGGGGGCACAGCACACAGCTGACCCAGCACCACAGCCCACCTGGATGGATGGATGGAGGGAGGGATGGATGGATGGATGGATGGATGGATGGATGGATGGATGGATGGATGGAGGGATGGATGGATGGATGGATGGATGGATGGAGGGATGGATGGAAAGGTGGATGGATGGATGGATGGATGGATGGATGGATGGATGGATGGATGGATGGATGGAGGGATGGATGGATGGGTGGATGGATGGATGGATGGATGGATGGATGGATGGAGGGAGGGATGGATGGATGGATGGATGGAGGGATGGATGGATGGATGGATGGATGGATGGATGGATGGATGGATGGATGGATGGATGGATGGACGGATGGATGGATGGATGGATGGTTGTTTTCTCAGTGCCAGGCACACCACTTTCAGATGGAGATTCCTTGGGAATGTTTTGGACAGATTTTGACAGTTAATGGGATTTGGATGGGATGCCATTCTGGGTCCTCAGTCCTGACCACTGCATTTGTTTCTGGTGGAGGTTGGTGGCCAGGTCTGGTCACACACAAGAGAGCTGGTGGGTGTCCACCTACCTCCTGGAAGGGCAGGGACTGTTGGAGAGCACAACCACCACTCTGCCCCACATTTTCCCTCCATTTTGCTCTCTCCCTGCTCCAGCTGAACACTTCTGGATAAAGTCTGAGCCTGCGTTCACTTGTTTTTCTCAGGTGCCTGAAGCAAACAGTCACTAGCCCAGGGTGCCACATCCCTTCAGCTCAGCCACCAGCAACCCAATTAGCTTCTTCTTTCTCCAGGCCATCAAAGAGGCTGTCCCATGTGCCCAGGTTCAGGGCTGGATCCCCAAGAGACCCTTCCTACCCTTCAGCCAGATAAAACTTGGAAGAAATAGGATTTTTTTCCCAAGGTGGCAGTCTGTGCTCACCCCTCCTTAACCCAACCTCACCTGAGTGCAGGATGCCACAGGTTGGGTTCGAGCCAGCACCTGGGAAGGTGCTGGTGTGGCATCCTCCCCTGCCAGCCCCACGCTGCCTTTGGGATCAGGCAGCCTCTCCAGCGCCGTCACACCATTGATGTTGGACTCGTTCCTCTGTTCCTGCAAAAACAAACAGGCCTCTGAGCTGCAGCAAATTGATTTGTTGTGCTGTAACGGAATTACAAGCTTGAAATGCTCCCTCTCTCTCCCCCCCTTTCATCTTATCCCTTCTGTTCCTGCCTCACAGAGGGATGGAGCTTTCCTTCCAGCGGAGCCAGAGATGGACAGAAGAGCTGGGCTGTGACCCATCTCCAAGGATAGCTCAGCATCACTGCCTGACACTGAAGGGCAGCTTCACCTCTTCCCTCTGAATTGCATCTGGAAGAAAATTAAACATGTGTTGAGGGGGGAAAGTCAGGAGAAGACTCTGTGCAAGGGTAGGGACCTGAAAGGAGATCCTTCTCTGCTCACTTGCAGGTTGTCTCAGGAAGAAGTTACTAAACCCTTTGCTCTGCCCCCAAGACGTGTAGCAACACCCCCAGGCCTCCATGCAGGAATGTCTCTGGGGAAAAGGAGGTTCAGGGCATGAAATCATGTTTTTCTGTCTTGAAGTGGTGATGGAGATAAGGACCTGCTCTCCCAAAGCTCCAAAAAGTGAAAATTGCTGTGGTGGTTTGTGGTGCAGTGAGGGAACAGGCAAAGTCCTCCAAGGTAGAACATGTGCTTTAAGAAGGTGAGACCACTCCACAGGATAACAGCTACTTTTGGATGAGCATTCCTTTCTGTCCTGTGTATCTCTGAGCTATGACCACTGTCCATGTGGAGAGGGAGAAATGGACTTCACCCCTAAGACAGCCATGGGAGGAACAGCACCCTCAACAGTCCCTGGGATGTGGTATCTGCACCTTCTCTGGCAACACGTACTGGCCATGATGACAGGACGCTCCTTTCCCTGTTTCTCTGTGCCCCTGTTCAGGTCTTGGCAGGCTAAATAACTCCTGAAAGTTTTCAGTTCAAGCTTAGCCTTGGTGAGGCTCTGAGAGAAAAGTGCCTTTCCTCCCCTCACACTGATGCAGCCATGGAGACGTTTGGGAAGTCACCAGTCTCCTTATCAGGGATTGAAAGGAATAGAGAAAATCTGAGTGGGAAAATGTTCCGTGTTCAGAGCAGGCTTGTCCTGTGCATGGAGTCCCTGGGGGAACACAGGGAACTGGCACACAGACGTTCAGAAATTGGATTCTGGCTCCCAGAGAAAAGGCAGGAGAAATCCCGAGTGCTCAGAGTGGAGGCAGAGGAACTGTGACTGATTTGTAGTTCCTGCCTGGTCTAAGGCTGTCATCAAATTCCCTCTGTAATCAGCAGAGAGAAATCAGAGCTGCTTTAGGGTCATTCGAGTCCACTTATCTCAGACACCTCTCTCAGGAGGGTTGAAATTTCCCTATCTCCTTCCACAGCGTGGAGATGGGGGTGAGGCCAACAGCTTGGGAGAGAAGCTGAACTTGCAGGCAGGAAGATTCAGCAGAAATGCATCCCACCCTGGGAGCTCAGCTGCAGGAGTTCCAGACTCCTGCAGGGGCTGGAGTGCGCTCAGGAGTTTTGTGACCCACTGAGATCCCCGAGAAGAGGCAAGAGCAGCAAACACGATGCCCCCTTTTCACCCCTGAGGCTGTCACAGTTCACCTCTGCCTGTCTCCAGAAGATTTTATGCCAGTAAGGATGGACCCAGAGTTCCTCAGCATCTACTGCCCCACACCAGCCCCTTGAGGAAGAGCAGAGCTCCCTCTCTCTCGTTTCCACCTGATTTTTCCAGTCTCTTTTCTTCTTGCAGATCCCCTCGTATCCACAGCCATAAAGCCCTGCTTTGCTTTCCCAACACACAACTCCCAACCCCTCAGTCCTGCTCCCTGGCTACAGCGAGATTTCATCCTAAATGCCTAAGACAGAGCTGTCCAAAGGAAATGAGAAGCAGACTTGTCCTGCTCTCCATGCCCGAGGGGACACCACGCTTGAAACTCGGCTCCTGCACGCGTGGTGATAAATGGGATCCACCCTAAATAAATAAATAACCAACCCCCGAGGCACACCAAAGGGGAGTAAAATCCCCAGGTTATTCCTGCCTTGCTCACTCCTCTCAAGGAGAGAGCAGATATCTGCTGGCAGCTGGCTGAATCATCAGCAACCTAATGCTGCTTGGAATGAATACAGATGCCTTGGAATCGCCTCCTGTGAGCACCACAAGAAAGGCAGAGGAAGCAGCTTGGCCACATCCAGAAGGGTGGCTGACAAATTCAGTCAGCAAAATGCCCCTGAAAGCACTCCTGGCAAAATGTGAAAGGGGGGACTGCAGGCCCTGCAAGCCTTGATGCCCCTTGTCTTGGTGGCCTTTGCCCTGCCCAGATCTCCTGCTGCCTTTAACACCTCCCAATCCATCACAGCCACTTGCTCTTTGGGTGATGTATTTCATGGCTTTCATTACTCCCAGAGCCTCTACTGCCCCTGAGTGTGCCTGTGGAGGGGCACCTGATGGCAGGAGTCTGTCACCAGGGGCCTGGAGGGATGGAAACAGTGAGATGGATGGACCACCAGGAGCATCTGGCTCAGCTGTGTGCAGGAGGCAGTGACGTCTAAGGGTGGGATTTCCAAGGGACCTGCACAGTTCCCCGGCAGTGGTGGCCTAACTGGTGGTCCAGTTTTTCCCCAGCAGAGACCAAGTGTCTCCAAGGACCACTGTCCCATGGGAGCCAAACTCATCTACCATGAGTATTTAGGTGTCTACAGACTCATCTTACAGACCACCTACAATGACCCCATTCATCGTAGAATGACCTGGGTTGGAAGGGACCTCAAAGATCATCCAGTTCCAACCCTCTGACACTTTTCAGTAGACCAAGCTCCTCAGAGCTCCATCCAACCTGGCTTTAAACACTTCCAGGGATGGGGCATCCACACCCTCTCTGGGCAAGCTGTTCCAGGGCCTCACAACCCTCACAGTAAACAATTCCTTCCTAATCCCCAGTCTAAACTTACTCCCTTTCAGTCCAAAGCCATTCCCCCTTGTCCTGTCATTCCACACTCTTGTATAGTCTCTCTCCATCTTTCTTGTGGGCTCCCTTTAGGCACTGGAAGGCCACAATTAGGTGATCCCAAAGCCTTCTCTTCTCCAGACTGAACAATCTCAATTTCCCGAGCCATTCCTCGCGGCAGAGCTGCTCCATCTCCTTTGATAATCTTGGTGCCTCCTCTGGACTTGTTCCAACAACAGCTCCACATCCTTCCCATGCTGGGGACCCCAGAGCTGAGGCAGCACCTCAGGTGGGGTCTCAGTAGAGCAGAGGAGCTCATGGTCTGCTCATGCTTGTGCGTAACAGGTTTCTAACTGGGTGAGTCTGTGTGCAGCCAGTATCAGTGATCTGCAAGGAAAACATGCTTAACTTCCCCCCTTCCTCTCCCCACAGTGTCTGCTCTCTGGTGGACCCTTTCTTTTACACACTCTGTTCACACCAGCCCCACCTGTCACAATGCTCTCTCCTCCTTCAGCTTCCCAGGGTGGTGGGAAGCTGGGAACAACCTCTGTTGAGGGTCCATGACTCCTCTCTCCAGCCTTGCTTTGCCGTCCTCCAGGTCAAGACCCTCTCTGAGCAGAGATGTGAGGTGGAAGGAAGTCTTCAGCTCCACAAAATGCTGCAAAAACACTTGGACTGGTGGCTTGTGGCAGACACCAGAGATGTCCTGGCTGGCCAGAGATCTGTTGCAAGCTGGCACCAAGGCGTGTTTGTCCCCAGCATGAGAACAAGTGGGACCTGGGCCCTGTAGCAACAGATGCTTTGGGTGGGAGGGAGCCTGAGACTTTGGCACACAGCAGGAGAATTTGTCCTCAGCTGTGGGAGAAGGGGAGGGGGTTTGAGGGGGGAAGGTTTGGCAGTAGAAAGGAGGGAGAGATTCTTTCCCTCCAAGCCTGAGAAAGGGCTTAAGCATCAGGTTACCTGGCAGTGGGTTTCTGGGGTTCATAAATTGCTCTGAGCAGTTCAGAATGTGCACTGGTTCAGAAGAAAAAGCCCCTCTCTGATCATTTAAAGGTGGGGAGAAGAGGTAGGCTGGAGATGCAGCACCTAGCAACAGGATGCTGCCTCTCCTCTCCCCCTGCACAGAGTTGCACTCAGGACTTCCAGCATGTGCCAGGCTCAGCCAAACACTTGGATCTGCTTTGGGGTGGGTCAGGGAAAGTCAGGATGATGGGTGTTGGAGAAAGGAAGATGTGGTGGGGAAGGAAACCACTCCTCATGCCCAGGCTGCATTGGCAAGAACCACAGGTGGCAGTGCCATCAGAGCTGGGAGACACCTGGACTTGGAGGGCAGTGACCTGCTGGTGGGATGAGGCAGCAGATTGGCTGGGATGTCCTCTGGGGAAGCTGGGATCAGGAAATCACCAGGATTATTAAGTACCTGAGTTATTAAAATGCTGGGTTTGCAGCTGGATGGTCCAGCTTGGTCTTCCCTCTCTATCAGGTGTCCCACCCTTCCTACCCAAAGCCCTCAATTCACAGTCAGGAGTCAAAATTGTTCTCAGACGTTCAGGAAACACACCATCTGGGCTGACCTGCCCCATACATTCTGCAGGGATCAATCTCCAAAGATCCTGTTGGTTCCACCTGGTCAGAGGACCTCTCCCTTCTGAGCTCAGTTGTGCCACTTGATTGTGCGTTCATTTGGAGCCAATTGCTGGTTAATTAATCCAGTTTTTCTCGATTCCTTTCCATCCCCTCGTGCTTGTAGCTGAACACTCACCTGCCCCCCACCCTGGACCCTTTCTCAGAGCCTTTGCTCTCACTCCTGTGTGAGCTCATGGGATGCAGCAAGAGAAACAGTGGTCTTTCTAAAGGAAGGCAACCACTGGTTTGCACACAGATGGAGCGAGAGCAGGTTCCAGGTGCTTCCAAACCCTTTTAGCTTTGGATGCAGAAGAGAATTGAAGCAGCCCGAATTATTAGGATGGTGTTAGGGATCAGTGTGGCACTTGGTTTGAATTCCTGGCTCTGTCACTGCTTTTTGTCTCTAAACAACTATAGATGTGGTGCTCAGAGACGTGTTTGAGTTGTGGATTTCGCAGTGCTGGGTTAATGGTTGGACTTGATGATCTTAGAGGGCTTTTACAACCTCCTGATTAGAAAAACCAGCAGCCTCCTGCTTTGTAGGGCTGTGTGGCTCATTAAACAATGCTCAGACACTCAGACACTGAAGTTGAGAGACAATCCCCTAAGCTGATGATCATACTGGAATAATGACCAGAAATATGGTGAAAACCAACCAAACGAAACACTCCTTCACTGAGCTTTATCAGAACAGGGAAAGCACCACTGACACATCCAATGTATTTCAAATCCTGTAGGATTTGGGGAAGGTGTTTTTTGGTTTTTGGGGTTTTTTTTGGTGGGGGGCAGGCAGTGAAGGAATAAATCTTTCTGTCCATCACTCAATTTGAGTTTGTTGGCTTTTTTAAGCCCTTGCTTCCCCGTGGTTTTAAACACAGAATCCACCCTGGATCTGCCAGGGGGAGCAGCAGGATGACTGGAAGCTGAGGGGGCTTTCAAAGAGCACTAATGGGAGTGCAGGGGACAGGTTGGTTGTGTCCTGGCAAGGCCAGCTCGGGTGGGAGGGGATGGAGCTGGGCATGTGCCTCTGCCCCTGGAAGGGCAGAGTCCTGTTTGCCAGCCCAGGGAGCTGCCACTCCAGCCTCCTGCTTTCCCTACAGCACAGAGAGCCTCAAGGGGCATGAGGTAATGAATGCATCTTCTGCAGACTGCAGGAGCTCATTTCCAGCATTGCTGAGTGCCTGCCAGCCAGTTTGGAAAAGGTGAGATAGTCCCCACAGCATCCTGGTGTGAAAGGAGAAAGGAGGGCAGGATTAGACCTTCATCGGTGCTAATGCAGAAGGATGTGGCCTCCAAAGAGCCTTCACCTCTGCCAGGTGAAAACAAACCACCTGGTGATGGTGTTAGGTCCAAAAATCCCCCCTTCCAGCCTGAGTTTGACTCCAGTGAAGGGTGGAGGGTTAAAGCTTCTGGCTGTGACAGATCCTAGTGCAGGTTTTGCATATACATGGAGGGATGAGATAAGGCTGCTGCAAATGAACTTTGAGTGGCAAACAACTGGCCACAGCTGGAAGGGAAGAAATAGGAAAGTGGGGCAAGAAGCTGAGAAACCAGGCACACCTTTCCCTGCCCTGGCCCACCACGCAGGTACATTTGCAGACCACCTTTGCAGGTGTCCCAGGTCTGCAGTGATGCTGACACTGATGCTTCAGAAGCTGGATGGAGCCCAGAACACTCTGCCTGAGATTGTCCTCCAACACGGCATGTCAAAGACCATACACCCCCTGAATTCACGTCAGTGCTTCCAGCAAAGGTTGCAGAGTTAAATAATTGAATAAATTTGTGGCCAGAAAAACCCATCCAGGGTTGTCCAGTAGAAAAGTTCTTTCTCAGAACATCCATGAGGTAACTTGCTGGGGGCAGAAAGAGTGTTTTGAAGAGAATCACTCCACACCTACATGTTCTTTCAGATAATCCCTTGGTACTTGCTGCTCACCACTCCTGGCAGCAGGACACCGAGCTGGGATGACCTGCTGGATCTGTCCTGACTGTTCTTATCCTGTAACTCCTGTCACTTCTGTAACTGCTCCTTTGCTTTTGGAAGCAGTGGCTCATCCAGCAATTTCCTCCTCCCCAAGCCTCCCACCCACACAGCAAAGCATGGAATCTGCTGCCTGTGGGATTGTGTGAGGGCCTGGGATTGGTACCAGCCTCTAACAGATCCAGGAAAGCTTCTGGATGGATCTGTATTGGTGAGGCTTCCATGGAGCAGTGTGTGCTTGGTTAAGCACGTGGTGGAGGTACCCAGAATGGAAGAGAGTCCAGAGCAAAACCACCGTGGTGATTATCCAGCACTATCCAGGGACTGTGGGGTGGAAAGCAACCCATGGCCCAGCTGTCGTGTTGGTGAGTTGTCAAAGAGACACCAGCAAGAGGAAGGGCTACCTGAAGCTGTTTCCATCTCCAAAGACATCATCAACCCACAACCTAAGGGAATAACCAGGGGAAGGCAGGAATACGAACACTTTATGCCACGAGTGACATACCATCATTCCCCCACTCATCCCTTCCAGGACAAGTCAAACACCTTGGAAAACCAGTCCAGAGGGTGCTGAGTGCTGGGATGGCAGATGCCGGGGCTCCTTCTCCCTGGGAGCAGTGAAGGGACTTGAGGTGCAAAGGATGAGCTGATTTTCACGACCCTGAGGCCCCAAAGGGCTGTCAATGTGCACCTGGGAAGAGTCACATCCAGTCAGCCAAGCCCTCCTGGATTGTTTGATTCCCAGCAGAAGGGGATTAGGAAATGTGTAGCTCCAGGAAACTGGGCTGAGTCAGAAGACCCTGTGCCATCTGGGACAAGCGGGATCTGATGACTCCGGAGAGACACACTGTGCTGGTTTAGAGTTAAACCAGCAGGAGAAATGAATCCAACTCAGAATGGGATTGCAAGGCAGAAGAACAATTTAATAAAAGATCAAAAAATACACTGAGACAGAAGGAAAATTTGTTTGTGCCACAAAAACACCAAATGCACAGCCCAGCCCAGTGGGGCTCAAGCAGAAGGAAGCTCAGCAACCCCTGTGCTGAGCACCACGTGGCTCCTGTGAATTCAAAGTAAAAAGAAAACAAGAAACCTGCTGGTGACAATGATGGTGGCAGTCTGGTGGCAGTCTCAGTACGGTCGAGGCTGTGCTCCTCCTCTGGATCTGAAGAGCCCCCAGTCCCAAAACCCCAAGCTTATACTCACTTGGGCTCAGGTGGGAACGCCCAGTCCCTGCCCCAGGGCGGAGACTTTCCCAAGGGGTGATTTACTCTTTGAGGCGAACAATGGCATATTTTTGGCACCCCTGATGGTCCTTGAGCAGACATGACCCCTCAGGTGGGTGTGGAGGCAGGAAAACTTCCTTATCTCACAGAAGTTCCTAAACACCCAGTTTGTAGCCTGAGGGGTTGGGTGTGCCTTAGGCAACTGCTGCCAGTGGTCCATGGTGGGCAGTTCATGGGAAAAAAATGACATAGAGGGTTTAGGACACACACCCACACGGTGACAAACTGATCCTGGCTACTGAAACCAGGACACACACCCAGACACTCACTATTTGGGATGGTCTCCAGGGAGTCAAAGTCTGGCAGCAACCAGCAACAGGATGCCTGAAATGCCCTCTCCTCACTCCAGCTTGGGTGTCCTTGTAGCTGCAAAGAAATAAGTTTTCCTGAGGTTTCTCTACCCCCTCCTGAACAGGCATTTCCTCCTGTCTCAGTCTCCCTACGAATCCTCCTGCACAACTAAGGATTTGGTCACCATACATAGATATTTAAACACACTCACATGTTTTGTATAATCAGAGAGTAGTAAACATCCTTAAAAAAGAAAAAGCAAAGAAGGAGTTTGCAAATGAGTCTAAATCCACAAATTCCCACTGAATCTAATGGGTAATTTAGGAAGAGGAAAGGGAAATTCCAGGAAAATAAAAAAAACTTGTGCTTGGACTAATTCAAGAAGAATGGTTCAGGTGTTTCGAAGTAGTATCTAATGCAAAGAAATGACCCAATTTTCTGAAAGGGCAATGACCAGAACTGAAAACAGGAATATGGAAGACGATTATTTTTAATATGTTGACTGAAGTGTTTTGATTCTGAAACCCAGAATGCAAACAAAACTGCTTAGTTTCAGGTCAGTGAGTCACCAAGGTGAACTCTTCATGGTTTATGTTTGTGTGTTTATTTCCCCTTTAAAGAATTACTCTGGGTCAAAAGCAACCAGCTTGCCTTCTTATTTGTGGGTTCTGCTTCAGTTTTGATCTAAAATAAATCCATTTCTTGCCATTTCCAGAGTCAGCAAAAGAGCTACTTTCCTCTACTTGTCTTAATGATTGTCCTGGTTGAGGTTTTCACTCGATCTCCTTAAGAAATGCTCCCCAAGACAAAGCTCAGGGTTTTTCATGTCTTCTCCTGCCCTACTCAGCTCTGAGTGGGGGGTGTGACCTCTCTGTGCACAACCACAGGTGAAAAGTCATCCTGAAAAGGGTCAGGGGTTGCACTTTGACGATCCTCGTGGGTTCCTTCCAACCCAGGATACCACATGACTCTGTGATAAGGTCACCTTCTCTTAGCACCATCCCAACATCTTGGCTTTGAGCTTTTGAGCCTCTCAACTTCTACCTCTGAGTCTGAATAAGCAAAGAGGAGTTTTCTTTTGGAAGTTGAGAGCCACAGTCTGGGCTGACATCAAACACCTCCCCCTCCACCTGCAGTGAACCCAGATTCCCCCTCCAGTCTCTCTGCTGATGTAAACTAGCCATTCTTAGCAAAGATGTCATTTACTGGTGCTTGAAGGATTAAAAGCTTATGGAGCTGCTTGAAAAGGGGAATTTGAGAGGAGAACTTTTTTTGTTAATGAGAATGTTTTTGGCAATTACGATGTTTTCAGTTATGTGACATTTTTAATCACAACAGCATTGTTTGAGGGACTTTGAAAGCAGCCAGCAAAGCACGTTCAGCAGAGCAGGAATATCTGTCAAATTCCTTGCTTAAAGAAATGTCCACCACAAATCCTTTCTGAATCCATGGGTTTTCAAACTCCTGGCAAGGAAAACAGTGTCAGAAAGTTCACTCCAAACATTATCCTTTCCCACACCTCAGACAGCCCCATTTGCCTGCTCCATATGACTTTGCCCTGGTAAATCTTGGGTGCACCCTCTTGGAATGGGATCCCTTGAGTCAGACTGGAGTGTCCAGCTCAGGAAACCTGTGCAATGCAAGTGACACAGCTCTGAAGGTAAAAAATGGGGAGGAAAAAAAGCACCTTAAGAAACCCTCCTCTTTTCTTCAAGTTTGTTCTGGTGTCTCACCACACATTAAAAAAAAAAAAATTAGGCTTTATTATATGCATTAATATTTTTTAATATTTATTTTTTAATATTGCTTTCCCTTTCTCTAGTGCAGTGTCAGTGGTGATTCTCTGCACTAAGGTCCTTTTGGGCCGCTGAGAAATTGCCCCTTTGTTGAATTCTTCTGACTTCTTATTTCAGAGCTTCTCCTACTATTTGCTGAAAATTTCTGGAGAGCTGGAAGTGGTTTGGACAGCATCTGTCAACAGTTCTTGTTTAATTACAGGGAAGAGGGAGAGGGAAGGCCCTGGGAGAGTTTGGGACACACACCAAAATCTGTAGGACAGGGAGAAATGGGAGAAACGGGCCACAGTGAGCTTGGCACAAAGTTGGGGAATGGTTCTCCTGGCACAGAGTGTGCCTGAACCCTGCAAAGAGGCAGGTTGTCAAACTCTCAGCAGGCATTTCTTCCACCCAGGGTGAGAGAGAACAGTTCCCTGCAGCCTGGGAGTCCAGACAAAGGGCTATTCCAGATCCCTGGAATTCAGAGATTTCCCATCTGTTGCGCTGGCTGAAGCCACTGTCGTTATCTCATTGTCCCCCCTGAACTTGAGAGCCCATCAAAAAGGAGAAACTGGACTGTCTTTTGCTCCAGGCAGTGGTTCAGACCCTGCCTGGCTCCTGTCTCAAGGCTGTTTTCCCTGCAGTATCCTACAGGCACCTGGCTTGGGAGATGGCATCTCCAGGCAGACTTCACACTCCTGCCTTCTCACCCTTGGCACTAACCAAGGTTTCTCCCACTGGTTTTTAGACTCAGAACAGCTTTATCATGACCCACACTCTGTGCCTGCCATCTCCTCCAACCTTCCTCCACCCCTACATGCTATGCCAGCACAAGACTCGCTGCTGTGCTTGGAGCACATCATTTTGATGTGTCCTGGGGTACTCACCACGACCTACAGCTCTCCAGAGTCCTGGGGGTGGACTAAGAGCTCCTTCATGGGCACAACTTACTTGTTCCAACACTCTTGCCACCCCTTTTGGCTTCTCTGATCCCTGAGGATCTCCCTTAGGGTGAGGGAGAACATCCCATTTTACTTTCCCACACTCCCTACAGGGAGAAAAACGCCACCTCTGTGGTGAAGCTGGAGAAAAAGACCCTTCCCAGGGAAGTCCTGGCAGCGCAGAGAGCCCCAGCCCAGGCCCAAAGCAGCTGATTCCCGTGTCCCATCAGGGCACCTCCTGCTTCCCTTCCTGAAGACCCTTCAGAAACACATCCCAGCCACGAAACCGATCCATCTCCGTGCCATGACCTGCCCCCAGATGTCCCCTCTGCTGTCCCCTGACCATGTGCAGGGTTCCCAGCATGTGCCAGTGGAGACAAGCCATGAGGCATCTCTGCCTTGTCTTTCAGCCCAGAAGCTCATCTGACCTCACCCTGTGCTTGTGTCGCACCTCCCACAAGCATCCAGGTTCCATGTTTGGCAGGGAGAGCTCCCACATTGCTCAAAATTATTATTATTATTATTATTATTATTATTATTATTATTATCAACACTAACAATAATAATAATAATAATAATAATATGGGGCTGAGCACATCACCCCACCAGAGCACTGAGTGCAAAGCCAGCCACGCAGCCAAGAATGGAGATTAAAAGTGGGGAAGAAATCTGGCAGAGAATTACTGAATTTAGTACATTTGAAACCCAATAATTATTTCTTTAAAAATAGAATTTGCTGAAGCAACTTCTAGCTTTTAATTTATTTTTTTTTTTATCGCTGCATAATAAAGTAATTAGCAATTTGTGTCACTTCTGTAATTTTTTTTTCCTCGGTATAATCACAAGGGGTGACACATTTTAACAGCACACTTAAAGAAAAAAATAAGTATCACAACAGGAGGCAAAAATCAGGGTTAGTGTTTGAACCCTATCAAAGTAAGTAAGTTATGCCACCCCAAAATGATGATTGCATCACTGAAGACAACTTTTTAATATATTAATATAAATACTCTGAGACAGATTGTGGTCTTAGCTGAAGCCAAGGAAATCCAGAGAGCTGCCCAGGGGAAGGTGGGCAGAGCCACAACTCCACACTGATAGAAGGATTTTGTCTCTCTGCCTTTTGTTTGGATGCACAAGGCACAGCCCAGGTGTCCCTGCTGGGCTGGCTCTTGGGCTTTGGAGCCAAAATCAGCTAGGAAAGGAGAAAGAGAGAATGTCTGGAGTGAGAAATGGGCAATGTGGCCTTCTCTGCAGAAGACCATGATTCCAAGCTACAGGACAAGGGGCAATGGGGAGACTGATGCCCAGGAAGCTCCACCTGAACGTCAGGAAGACGTTCTTTACTGTGCAAGTGGCTGTGCTGGAACAGACTGTCTGAAGAGGGTGTGGAGTCTCCCTCAGTGGAGATATTCCAGCTCTGTCTGGATGTTCTGGGATGACCTTGCCTGAGCAGGGAGGTGGGACCAAATGACCAACCGTGGTCCTTTCTAACCCTACCCGTTCTGGGATTCTGAGATCCTGTGAAGGTGAGCCTCAGTCAACAGCATCCTTATCCCCACCAGCCTCAGAGAGATGCAGGCTTCTCTCAACCTACCATTTTGCATGGGGAAATCCAGAAGAAATGATCTGCTGTCCACCTTCATTCAGTCCGTGGCTCAGAATGATCCTCTTAATACCTTAGAGGGGGTTTGTAGAAGTTCGGTAGGACCCTCTGTGTTCTCCATGCAAGTCATGCATCCCCCTTGCATTCTGGTGCCCTCTTAGCTCAGTGTGCAGCAGTAGGTGCACAAAGGGCAAGGGGAACTTCTTGTGTGTGACTTTCTGGCCACTCCAGGGTCCCTGGAGATCCAGGACTGCTGATTACTCACCCCCCATCCTGGGAGCATCTACAGCTGGTGTTGTCCAATGACTCAGTCATGGAGAATGCAGAAGCAGTTGCTAGAGGGAGGGGGAGACCTCTGGATTTACCCCTTGCCCCAAAATGGGTGTGAGGGAGACTCCTGAGCCAAAACATTGCTGGCACTCCTCTCTCTCAGCCTGACTTATCTGCAGACCAAGGCTGGACCAGCGGTGGCAGAGTGAGCCAGAAGACAGGAGCTGAATTAATGTGGCTCACTCCCTCCAGAGAAGCCCCATCACACACACCTTTAGCTGTGCTCTCCATGCCTTTTGGACTGCTTCTGTCTGGCTTAGACCACCCTGACCTCTCTTAAAAACAGCTCAGTGGCTGGGCTGAGAACTCTGCCCTGGGTTTCTGTAGCTGAATTTTAGGAGCAGGGGGGGCTTCCAGGGTGGTTTCTGTTAGAAGCTGCCAGAAGCTTCTCCTGTTCTGTGGAGCCAATGACAGCCAGGGCCAGGAGGGACCTCCTGCTGGTGGACAGAGCTGAGCCAATTAAGAATCACAGACACAGCTCTGGGATAACATATTTAAGAATTAGGAGTGTGGGGCAGTTGAAAAATTCCAGCCATGAGATAACAACACAGAGACCAAGGTGGGACCAGGAGGAGAAGGAGGGACCCCACGCTGGAGCTGGGGGGGAAGGACTGAAAGCTATTCCCNCGTGGGAGGGACCCCAGGGGAGCAGGGGAAGGACTCAGAGCTGTGGCCCCCCTGCAGCCCGTGGGCAGGACCGTGGGGGAGCAGGTTGTCCCCCTGCAGCCCACGGAGCCCATCGGGGGGCAGAGACCCGACTGCCCCCCATGGAGTGACCCCCAGGACAAGAGCAATGGCAGCAACAACACCCACCTGCAAACCTCCCATTCCCTGCTCCCTGCAACTGCTGGAGGGAGGGAGGGGTGGGAGGAGAGGGGTGTTCTTGGGACTCATTTATTTCTTACTTTTTAGTTTTATTACTTTCAGTTTTAGTTCTTATCTTGTTAGTAATAAATTTAAGTACTTAGCTACTCTGAGTTTGTTTTGCCATTACCTCTCAGCTGGTTTTCTTTTCCCTCTCCTTTCCTCCTTTTCCTTTCCCTCTGGGAAAGGGGGACATGGAAGTTTGGGTGGACACCAGGTGAAAACTGCCACCAACTCCCAACCAGTTATCTCTGCAACTTCCCTCCATAATGGTCCCTGTCCTCCCTTCCCTCTCACCCTGACATGAGTTTATAAGACAGGGCAATGATACCAACGAGCAGACAAACCCTGAGGGACAGGTTTTTCTCTCCAGCAACCCAAATTTTCCAAAACTACAAGAATCAGGAGATCACGGAGGAGCAGCTCACTGCTGCATACATATTAATGCTGCCTTTAATCCCCCTCAAAGAATTTTAGGAGCTAAGTGGGAACTTTGATACCCTCAGGCCGAAGGGCTGCTCACTTCTGTCCCTGTCTGCTGACACCCCATGCTCATGCTACTGCCTCCAATTTCCCTCTGCTGCCAGACATCTTCAGGTCACCTTCTTGTCCATTCTCTGGCCTGATTTCCTCCCTAAAATCACACAGTAGCCACCACATTTCTCTTTTATCAGAATCTCACAAGTCAAAGATGTCATATTCAAACGAAAGTTAAGCACCATTCACTCTTTTAGGAAAGGAATTAAAACCATAGTCCTTTTTGAAGCCTCTTTTCCTAACTTTCTGCAGTCCTGGTGTCACCAGAGGCTCGTTCTGAAGTCAGTAGCTTGTTTGTGGAGTGAGAGATCATCTGAGACCCTCCATAAATGCCCCACTGACACCTGACAGGAGTGGGCTGGAGGGAGGTGGTGACGTGGCTCTCATGAGGCCAATTAGAGAGCCAGGGACTGATGTCACCTTGCCTGGGGTTTACAGGGAAATGTTGGCAACAGCAGGAGCATGGGAACCATCTGTCCCTGTCCTCTCCTGGACATATTTCTCTCTCACCACAGAGAAGGTGCTTTCCTTTGTCAGTGTTAACATCTGCTGTTTCAGATAAAAGCTTCGTCTTCAGAAGGCTCAGGATTTCAGCTGCAGGTGTGCTAAGAACCAGCCTGGTCATTGTCTCTCTTCTTGCCCTCACCATCTTCTCGTTGCCTGTTCTCTCAGCCTCTGAAGGCCCTGAGCTCAATAAAAACCATTTCTTCAATATTTGTGCCATGTTTAACTCAGATTTCTCCACATTTGACATCCATACAAATTAGTCCAACCCAAACAAACATCGCCCAGATCTTTGGGCTGCTGGTGAAGCTGCTGCCTGAGGTGGCTGCACCACCAGCTGCCTCTTGGCCGTATCCATGGCCAGAGCTTATCCTCAAACCATGTCTGGGAATTGCACGGGACCACAGAAGCTGCCATGGAACTCAAACTAATTCAGGAGCCATCCTGACACCAAAGCACTGCAAGGACTTATGTTCCTATTCCCAGGAACATTCCTGCACTGGTGATTTCCCCTGTAAAAGTACCTGCAGGGGAACATATTGCAGTCAGGCTGTGTTTGGGGGACAGAGATTCAAGCCTGGATCTAAACCACAATTTTCCTGGCTGGGATTAATTGAGTTTATTTGCTTGTCAGAGACAGGCATGTGTAGCTCTAGTTCCTAGTAAAGGAGGAGATAGGTAGTGTGAGGTTCTGATTAATCTGACCTCTTCTGAGAGAAGCTCTCCTCAGAAGTGGTGATTTTTCAGGAGGATATAGGGTGCACAGTACAGAAGTAGCTGCAGGCATCAGCTTTTAATGAGATGTGTGAATCTTCCTTTCCCTTGGTTCCCCTGGACAAGTCACTATGCCTCTGTTTCCAGGCAGAGAAGTGAACCGGTTTTCTTTTTCCACCTCCTCCAAAGAGCAAAGGATATGGCACAGACTGAGATGGACCAGATGCCTCCACCCTGAAAGCCAAATATGAAATCAAACCTCTTTTCATTCCGAATGGTCTTTATGCACAGACAGGGATCTAGTCACACTCCAAAGCAGGAGAACTGATCTCCATGCCCTCTGTGTGTGAATAACCCCCCATCCTGCACACACCATGGGTGGACTGGTGGGAGGCTGCATTCTCCAAAAAGGCCTTCAGCTCCCTTTCCCTGGTGGATCTGCCTGGTGGGGTCAGGAGAGCTGTGACTTCTCTCCATCATCACCACCACGCTCCTTTTCACCCTCCTCCCCCTCACCACATGAGGGATACACACCTTGGACCTCAATGGCAACTACATGGCATTGATGCTACGTGTTGTGGGGAGCAAGAGAAGAATCTTCCCACTCTCCTTTCTGCCAGAGTTGAGCACATTAAGGTTTCACTTCAGCAGCTGTTTTTTGGGTTGTGGTGGGTGCTGCCATTCATATGTAGATCACTTAATAATCCCATGTATGAATGCTTATTCTGAGTGTCAAGGATTATTTCAGAACCAGCCTTGTGGAAAATGGTATCAAAGGGGGAGAGGGATGGAGGTGGATTGGGGAGGGAGTGATACATAGGCATGAGGAAGTACAGGGTATTAAGAGAACTACAGTTTTATAATTCCTTTTTTTTTATCCGTCAGAATTGCTGGAGGCAACTGGCTTTGTCCCAGCCCATGAGCTGCCACCACCAGAATGCCCCTGTTCCTTAGAAGAGCTTCAGTGGATCTGCATCTATAGAGATGCAGGTGCATCTATAGGCTGCAATTTTAAGTTTCTTCTGAGAATACCCACCATTAGCTCCAGCTGGAAGGTGATCCCAGAGCAAAACCCTTTCTGTGTTGTGCTGTCCTTGCAGTGTTTACTGAGTTCACATGTGTCTCTGTGAGCCAACTCAGAGACCTTCGCATTGCAGTGCTCTGGGTTTCTTCCTTACCCTGTTAAATCAACATTCCAACTATTCCTCTGTCTCCTGGAAGGAGCTGTGTGAGAGGCAAAGGGCACAGAGACAGATTTTGGTACATGCCCTGCATCCTTCCTTCACCCTGGGTGACTTGTGAACTCACATGTAGAACACCAGTCATCCACCTCACATTTTGATCAGCTCAGGCTTTTCCTGAAGACTTCGTAGGGGGTTCAATTTAAAATGATCTTGGAGGTCTTTTCCAGCCTTAATGATTCTGTGTAAATCCAAGAGGGTTCTGAAACCCAGATGTGTGCAGCACTGGATTGCCCAAGGGCAAGGACTCCTTAGGCTGGGCGAGGTCAGGGCTGCCTGTGCCACATCCTAATTGGGCACCAGATACTCCCAGATCAGCTCTTGCTCCAACCTCAGGAAGAAATTATGTAGTGCCACCAGCAATGAGGACTGGGTGGGGGATGGAGATAGACAGCTCCAGTGAAAACATCCATCATCTGGGCTCCCCACCACTGTAACCTCTTGGACAAATTTCAGGCCTCAAAGGTAGACCAAAATGGGCTAATTTAGTTCTGGGGGGCTGCTGAGGGGGTGGAGGGCACGTTGTGCAGCCAACAAAGGAAGCTGCTGTCTCTCTCTTCGCTGCATGAACTTTGTGGCAGGAACCCGAAGCATTTCGAACAGAATACTGACTTTCCTCCTACGAGCTCCACGGCTGCCTGTTGCCATGGGAACTCGGCCCCCTCAGCAGCCACTCACGTGAAGAGATTTGTTTGGTTAGCAGTAGTAATATTAGCATTATTTTTGGTGCAGGGGACCATCACTGCCACCACTTCTGCTCAACTAACCCTTTGCTGCGACAGCTTGGATAGGATGAGTGTCTGCACCCGATGTTTTCGGGTAAAGAACTGCTGCCAAATGCCCTGAGTGGCAAAGAGAAACCTTTCCTTCATCAGGAGATGATCTATTTGCCTGTTGGCCTCAGGTCCTGAATCCCTGTGCTGAGAGGGAGGGGAGCGAGCCATGAATCCCAGATTGTCATCTGAGCAAATCTGATCCCGGGGTCACAGACAAGGAGAGGGAGGGCAAAGTGGGAGTGAGAATTGTAACAGCAGCAGAGCTAATGGGGAGAGCTGGGGGGCTGAGGAGGAGGAGAAGATTAATCCTGGGGGGAAGGAGCCTGCACTGGAGGGCAGTTTGTCATGCTATTTGCAGATCTGCTCGTTGGCTGTAATGAATTGAGCACGTAATACATCATATCTGGAAGAGCAGATCCCTTTTCAAGTGACAGACACGAAGACCCCTTGTTAGCAGAGGAGGACTTGACTAAAAAGGCAAGCTGAAGCAGAGGATGATGAAGAGTCTCTGAGCAGCTGAGTGAAGGTTTATGCCCTGTTGGACTGTGTGCTTCCTACAGAGACAGAGAACAGGAGGTTATTTACAAGAGCAGGTAATGACAGGACAAGGGGGAACGGGTTTAAACTCAAAGATTAGATATTAGGAAGAAATCCTTTAGTGTGAGGGTGGTGAGGCACTGGCACAGATTGCCCAGAGAAGCTGTGGCTGCCCCATCCCTGGAAGTGTCCAAGGCCAGGCTGGATGGGGCTTGGAGGAAGGTGGGATAGTGGAAGGTGTCCCTGCCCATGGCAGGGGGTTGGAACTGGATGATCTTTAAGGTCCCTTCCATCCCAAGCCATTTCATGACTTTGTGATTCTATGGTCTCTCCATCTCTCTATGTCCTGTCACAGGGTCACTTCTGTACACAAGAAACGTGGGTAGTACAATCAAAATTTACAGGAAATTTAGAGAAAGGACAGCAATCAGGATGAATTCTGCTTACAAGGAAATGCAAACTGTTCCTCCTTACAAGTGGTGCCTCTTCCTAAACATCCACAGGTCTTCAGGGACACAGCACGGACAAAGGTTCAGGGATGAGAACTCTTAAATTTATGAGTCTTCTTCATGGGGACGACCTGTAATCCACCCTGTGCCTCCCAGGTCTCTATGGAGTACTTCCCATCTTCACATGGGAAAATCTTCTCCTGTGGAGAGGATCATCCCTATGTGTGGATGTGAATGAGTGGTGTCCACATATAAGGGATGAGATGGAAAGAAAGCCCCAGGGAGCTGCCACATGTGCCTTCCCCATCTCTCCTTGGAAAGTGGGAGAGTTGCAAACTTGGTCCAAAGACCCAAAGCTTTGGTAACAGCAGAGATTAGGCAGAGATAAGATGTGCTTAGGGTTTGCCAGTGGTTCCTGAGCTCACTCTCCACCACAACAGCCCTGTGTGTTGAGAGAGGGGATGTGTTTTCAGGCTTCATCAAACCAGTGATGAGCCTCTTATGCTGCAACAAGTTTTCCTGTTGTTTGCAAACTGTTTCTGGTCTCATCAGCAACACAGCCATGAAAATAACATCACTCATGAAACGTGTCCTTCTGCTTTGCCAGTGTTCCCAAGGAGAAGGCCGGGATCTCTGAAAATATTTGTCAGGGAGTTAAGCCCTGAAAAGGACACAGGTGGATCCTAAATATCCTCTGCTTTTGTAGGGAAATAGCAAAATATAATAGGGAAATAGTCTGTGGCAATGAAGTATTGACTCAAAAACTCTGGTACCATCAGTTTTATGGGGTCCATGGGCTGGTGATTTGCCTGTCTTGGATTTCCCCCAGCATTTGTTAGCCATCACAGCATCGTGGTTGCTATTCTCATGCTTGGTCGAGTTCCCGGTGTTGTCAGCTTTCCCAGCTGAGATTGGAGCAGTGCTGTGGATGTTCTGCCATCCAGAACAACATGGGATGCTCCAGAAGAACGTCATTTCCAGAACGACCAGCTGGACCTCTGCTCTGCTCCAAGCTGTGCCTTCAAGGTTACCAGCTGCAGTGAGGGCCTGGGAAGGAGGTTTTGCCAGTAGATGTTTATAAGGAGAGCAGAGGGGATCAAAGGTTTGAACATCAGCAACATGAATCCTGCTCTGGATCATTCCTCCTGCAATGAGATCATTCAATTACTCCACGTATTAAACTCATATTAGTGCTTCTTAGGCCTTGGCCACAGACACTAATCAATAGCAATACTAGCAAACAGCTCCTCTGGCTGACTATGGAATATGTCCTTCTTTTTCCTTTTTTTTTTAACCCACAAATCAGATTTTTACATTTTTTTCCCTTTAACAGGGGAGCTTTTATACATAATTATAGCCACTACTCAATTTATGTCAAGTGATATTCCCAGGTATAAATCTCCCAGCATTTGTTCCTGCAGAATGAAAAAGAAACCTCAGTAGGGTCAATGTGGTGCTGAGCTATAAAATACAAAATGCTTTGGTTTCCTGGAGGAGCCCCTTGACAAGTTTGATGTTGTTGCATTGGCCTCTTTCTAACAGCCTGTTGTTTGATGCAGATTATTCCTTTAAGAACAATTTATTCAGAGGGAAATGTAGGGTCCTTTGAAGAGATACATCGAGCAGAAATGTTTTTAATTTGGTGCATAAACCCAAGGGTGTGGTCAGCCTGAAGGGAAGGATGGGGTTCATCCCAGCTAATTGCAGGGATCTAAAGGCAGACATCTCCATCTGAACTTGTCATCCAACTCATTGTCTCCCAAGGAGGGAAAGCTGTTTCAGGGGAAACATTCATCTGAGTTATTCCAGTTGTCTTCTTTAGAAGATGAGGTCTTGCCTGAAGCACCTGTTTTGGTATTTTTTTCCTGCAGACTATGAAGTCATCTAGACTAGATCCTGACGAAAGGTCTGCTCTGCAAACACGCAACAGCAGGTGGAGCAGCTATTCCAAGAGCTGAGGGGATCATTAATAACTATCTCACATATTAATAACTATCTCACTTGACCACAGTTTCACCCAATTTGACCTTGACCAACTCTGCCACACATCACAACATTTGATTAGACATTGCTGCAGCCACAGTGGAGGAACTCCATCCTCACCTTGGTGTGATCATGGTCTTGGACAGAAACTATTTGAAAATATTTAAAGAGGGTAACTTTTAATTAAAAAAATTAGAGAAACAGTGTTGTTTAAGACTGACTGCCAAATGCATGGCTCTTCTGGGTGTTCATGGGGCCAAGTGACGTAGATGACTACTGGCACATGTCAACACATGAGATGATGAACACCCGTGGAGATGGCCCTGAAAAAGCCGTAATTCTTAAACGGGCTTAAAGACAAATAATTATCATTCATTGAGTCTAACTGGAACCTTCCTTAGGGCAAGGGTGGAGGAGGTTATAGAAACTTATTGAATTAATCAGGGGTCCACATTATAATTAAACCCAAAGCAGAAAAACAATTATCTGGGTAACTGCTGGTTGGAGGACATTTCTTTTAACGACTTTGCTGCGTTCCACTTTTAGTTGCGATGCACCAGATGAGATGAGTGAGATGATCAGTTTTTTTCCACATAATTCTGAGCTAAAGAGTGTTAGATTGTCTCTCCTTAATGGTGAAAATTACTGAGAGAGTGAGAGAGATTTGTGCATGCAAAGCTCTGCTCCCACATACACACTCTTTCCACTCTCCATCCCCTGCCATTAAAACAAAGTGCTCCGAGAGGAGAACGCTGGAGCATTAAAAAGCCATTAATCATTGCTTGGTACTCCTTGTGCTAAATGCTAATTTCAATTTTCACTCACCTGCTCAGTTCCCCCTCAGCAGAGAGACTGGCTCTGTTCCTAAAGGCCAGGCCAATGAGGGAAGGGGGAGAAAGTCACCTCAGGCAGACAGGGGGGATGTGGAGGGGCTCCCTTGGGACACCATTCTTCTCTTCCTTCTTTTCTCTGTGTTTACATCGTGAATTAGATTGTCCAGATGGAGGAGCTTTCAAACTCTACTGAAGGAGAGGATGATATTTCCCAGCTGGTCCTAAAAAAGAAATAAATAAATAAATAAGGAAGGAAGGAAGGAAGAAGAAAATTGCTGATGAATCATGTCTAGCCCAAGGGGTAACAATTATCATCATGTTAATTGGGGGAGAGTCAATAGCGAGGAAATAAGGAGAAGATCACCTGGTCTCCTGCCATCCAGTTTCCACCTTCTGTGGGGTGACTCCTGCCTGTTTAGGGGAGACAGACACATGCCACCCATGTGGAGAGGGTCAGGATTGGAACCACCCCATAAGACTTGCAGGGAAGGGAATGGAGAACTTCAGTGGGTTGTGTTTTATGTTGGGGTCCATGTTGTCCTTCCTGGGCTGTAGGAAAAGCTGGAAGTGATGCTCCTGGTTGGAACATCTCACTGCAGTGCTCGAAAGGAGCTGAGAAGATGGATCAGTCTGATGCTGTGGATGAGTCGAGGAGGTGAGGTGCTCACAGATGTTTCAGTTTCCTTGCTCCCAATGTCTGACATCGCACATATTGAGTCAGGGGGTAAGGGTTTATTATCACAGAAATCCAGAATGGTTTGGGTTGGAAGGGGCCTTGAAGATCATCTTGTTCCAACCTCTGCCATGGGCAGGGACACCTTCCACTAAACCAGGTTGCTCCAAGCCCCATCCAACCTGGCCTTTGACACTTCCAGGGATGGGGCAGCCCGAAATTCTCTGGGAAACCCACCGGTCATGACATGAAGGAGCTGTTGAATTTGGCTATAAAAAAAACCACCATCAGATTGAAATTCTTTAATACTAAATCCCAGTTTTAGTTATTCTGAGAGTATCTACAAGTTCTTTTGCCTGTACCCACTGCCTCTCATACCCTTAGGGATGTTTGTTTTCCCCAGAGAAAAGCGAACTTCTTGAAGTTATAAGGTCTTACGATGGGGTTCACGGTTACTCCAGTTTTCCCTAAGCAGGCATCCTGGATTTCCCTGCACTGCAAGATGAACCCCATGGGTGCAGGAACACATGGAGTTGTGTGAAGGCTCCTCTTCACGCTGATGGTCCCAGCACAACTACAGCACAACCATACAGCACCCACTCTGCTTAGGAAGGCTTGAACATGGCAATGAGATGTATGGTGTCATCTCCCATCAAAGATGCAAAACCCTCCTAGGTCTGGGATCTCAGAATGTATGGGATCCCACATTAATAGATAGATAGATAGATAGATAGATAGATAGATAGATAGATAGATAGATAGATAGATAGATAGATAGATGATAGATAGATAGATAGATAGATAGATAGATAGATAGATAGATAGATAGATAGATAGATGATAGATAAAATCGATCCAGCACAAACAGGTGAGGTGGACAACAGCAGGGTGAGCTGCTGAGTGAGTGTCAGCCCTTTCTACTCTACATGGATTGTTTGGTCTGATCTCAAAAGTCACAGTGTCAGTGACATGAGTGGGCAGATCAAGAAGGACAAGATCTGTATATTCAGGGAATATGAACATGTTCCAAGGGCACATTCCTTTAGGAAGAAAAAGACTTTCCTGTAACCAAGCTCTGGCTTTTGTTGGACTATGTGTGGAAGTAGCCAGTGACACTGACAAAATACTTAGTCCTGGCTTGGCAGCAAGGTGTGTCCTGCCCATCAGTGTCTTACCTTCAACATGTGATGCCAGAGTATGTGTCTTATGACCTGCAGTGTGACAGAAACTTCCTTAAGTATCGTCTGTTGGGACAGCACTGGGCTCAATTAGTGCAGCATGTGCACTATGTCTCTCTGGAGAGCATCCCTGGGAAATTGTCCTGTCAGCTTGCCCAGATTTCAGCCTGCAGAGAGCCACTGGCTCATTCTGGAAGGCAGCCCAGAAGCACACGTGTAGGATGGATGCCCAAGGGACCAGGCATTTTGAAAGGTGAGGCAAGGTCCCCACTTGACATGTGGATGCTCTGCTCACAAAGAAAAGACTTTCTCTCCCACACCCCCTTCTGCGAGCGACTCTTCAGATCAGCAGATGGGTCCAGCGTGGCACGAACACAATCAGAAATGGCCTTGGCGCAGCTCCCCCCGTGGTTTCAGACTGTCTCTTCTGCAGCCATGTGGCCGAGCTGGAAAAACTGTTGGACAAAGTCAACCCTGAGCTTGCAGAGCCAGGATCTCATTAGGCATGGCCGAGATGAGCAGGGAAAACAAACTCCTGGCACCGCGGTGTCCCCTCAGCAAGAAGGGCAGATTCTGCTCGAAGAGGCAGACGTGGTATCTGCAGCAAGATCCTCCCACCAGTCACTCCCTGGTCCTGCTGGAAAGTCTCATTAAAGTAATCAGCTGTGGAGATGACACTTGGTGCTCCCAGCTGAGGCTCTGAATCGGTATCAGGGGCTTGGAAACAGGCAGGCTGGCGAGGGTGTGCTCTGTGCATGAGCAAGAACAGAGGTCTCCTATTAGCACCGACCTCTGGGAAATGAAAGCAAAGAGAACAGAGAAGAAATAAAAAACCAAAACAAAACAAAAAAAACACAACAACCAAAACAAACAAAACAAACCACCAGGTCCAAGCCAGTGGAATGCCTCTGGCTTTGCCTGGTTTATTCAGTGCTGCCTGCTCTTTTTATTTACTGTTTATTTATTGACTCAGAGCCGAGGTGACCTTCAAAGCTGCTGGTTGTCACTTGCAGCCTCTTGGTCGCGAGCTGAATGTTAATTTTGGCTGAGGCACTAAAACTCAACGTCCCAGGCATCCCGTGGTGGAATGTGTGTCCCTTATTTCTTGTGCTGTTTAAAAGCAGGGGGCCTGCTTTGGGTATCCAGGCTGGATTTGCAGGCCTAAGTTGTGAAAGGCTGCAGGGAACATTTGAGCCTGATGGTGCAAACTCCTCTCATTCTCGTTCCACCTCAGCCCACTCGTATGAGGGATGAGTGGCTGTGAGTGCTGCCATAGAGGGAGTGTTTGCAGGTCCCACAGCAGATGTGGAAACGTTCTGTCCCTCCAAGCTGTGTCTTTGCAGAGAATAATCATCCACCTCCCACAGATTCACTGCCACACAGTTTATTTTCATTTTTAACAGCCTGTAAAGCCAGGTATCTTCCCCCTGTCCTCTTCTACCTACCAAGGAAGCCCATGCAGCTCTTCAAGGGGAGTTTACACCCTCCAGAGCAGCAAAGTGGCCACAACAACAACAAGAGCCACAAAATTGTGTCTGGAAAATGATCTAGAGGGTGATTGCACTCACATGGGATGTGTTGACGACAGGAGGGGCTTCCAGGGCAGGAGCCAAAGGAAAAGATGGGATGTCTGTGGCATTTGTACCACGGCCAAGATGACAGCAGTGATTTGTTGGCAGCCACACACTGCAAGGCAGGACCTTGCAAGCCAAGCATCTCGTGGCAGGGTCTGTAATGTGCCCTGGACACTTCCCATCTGGGACACATCCCTCTGGTTCGTCATGAATCCAAATAAATGCAGTGCCCTAAGTGTCCCCATTAGTGCAGCCTGTGCCTGAGGAAGGGGCCGACTCTGGGCTATTCTGGACAAAAATAACATTTCCTTGTGCTGTGAGACAGATGCCACTTCACCCAGAGAAGGAGTTATTTTTTTTTCTGGAAGTGAAAACTTATCACCCTGGGTCTCACTTCTGCGAACAGAAAATGTTGCTTCTCTGGAAAGCAGGGACAATGGAGGCAGGAAATGAAGGCAGGCAAAAGAATAAAGGCAGGAAACTCCTTTCTTAAAAGGGAGGGGGGTGAGCGGTATAAAGCCATCCTTTTCTAACTTTAAAGATTAATTGTCATGAAAATGGTCCCAAACACTGGAAAACACCTCAAGGTGCCAGTGTGGTGAACACACAACGTTACCTTGGCAAATCCTATCCAAAATTTTGGAGATACATCCCTCTAGGAGGAGCTATTTCTTTTCCTTGGCACCAGGGGCTGCTTTAGAGATATGAATAGAATGGTTTGGGTTGGAAAGGACCTTGAAGATTATGCGGTTCCACCCTCTACTATGGGAACGGACACCTTCCACTATCACAGGTTGCTCCAGCCTGGCCTCGGACACTCCCAGGGATCCAGGGGCAACCACCACAGCTCCTCTGGGAATTCCAGCCCAGCCCCTCCCAAGGAAGAATTCCTTCCCAATATCCCATTCCCTCTGGCCCTGGGAAGCCATTCCCTGTGTCCTGTCCCTCCAGCCCTTGTCCCCAGTCCCTCTCCAGCGCTCCTGGAGCCCCTTCAGGCTCTGCCAGGGGCTCTCAGGTGTCCCTGGACCCTTCTCCTCTCCAGGTGACCCCCCCAGCTCTCCCAGCCTGGCTCCAGAGCAGAGGGGCTCCAGCCCTGCAGCATCTCCAGGGCTTCCTCTGGATCTGCTCCAAGACGTTCACGTCTCTTCTGTAATGAACACCCCCGCACTGGGAACACCCAGTTCCCACCCTGACGTGTTCATCACACAGTCTACCTTTAACCATCCCACTCCCAATTTTTCTGTTTTTCAACCCAAAACAAGAGCAGCTCTGCCGTAACAGAGCCCCCAAAAATTCCGCTTGCGTCACCAAAAAGTTCCACTGCACGGAAATCTTTAGTAAAAGGCGAAAGATTTACTCGTTCTGCAGAGAAACAAGGACATCTACCCATATCTCTTACCGCGCCCAGAGCACCCCGCGGTCATCCCTCGCAACCACACGGAGACCCCTCGAAGCCGCTCCAAGTTCAATATTCTGCCCCTCCAGGTGGATCCCCATCAAGGAAATCACACATCCCTTGTCCTGGTTCGAGTGTTCCCGTGGGAGAGGTGGAAATTCCCACCTGGACGGCCCCACCGGCCCCGAGGTGCACCCTGGGTATGCAAATTAACACGAGTGCTAATTAGGCATAGGCGAGGAGTTCTGGTGAACTTCGGGAAAAGGCGTTTGTGCCCGGGAATGGGACGGGCGGACTCAGCTGAGCTCTGATTTATAACCAACAATGGATCCCTGAATGGTTTGGGCTGGAAGGGATCTTAAAGATCTTCTTATTTCAACCCTCCCACTAGCCCAGGTGGTTCCATGCCCCGTCCACCCTGGCTTTGTCACTTCCAGGGGTATCTTAGTACCTTGAGAGCTTTCTGCTGGTGCAGAGAAGGAACAATGTCCACCAAAACCAAACCAGGCTGTTTTGTGTGTCTGTGCTGAGTACAGGACAATCTTTGTGACTGGGCTGCTGACAGAGGCACATCAGCTCCATGCCTGGAGTTAGATGATCCCAGGGCACAGACAACACTCTGCAATGGTTTGCTTTTATAAATTTAAAAAAAAAAAACAATCCAAACAAACCCTTGGAGTATGGGCAGGAAGGGGACAGCCTATACTGTAAAGCAGCAACTCCAAGACAGCCAAGCCAGTCCAATGATTTGAAAAAAGGTCTTAGAGCAATGCCCTAAATCCCTCAGAAGAGCCAATTCAGTTCTTGGATGTACAGGCAGGGGCATGTTTGGTTAGACAAGGCATGTCATTTCTTATCTGGGTGTGAAGGAACTGGGGACACCCAGTTCTGATGTCTGTGCCTGCAAGGGAACATCCAGTGCTTGGAAAGATATCAGAGGACGGCAATAAAAACGACTCAGAAGTCTGGAGGACAATCTCTGACCAGGAGACATGTCAAAAAAAACCCCGTTCAGTTCATAGGGATGAAGCTGGAGAGGCACCTCCTTATGGAGATGTTTGGGAGACTCCCTTCAGAGAGGGAATGAAATAAAGTATAACTCAAGTCAGGCTGGAGGGAATAAAGACTGAGGTGAAACAGGGAGAGGATTTGACATGCTGGAACAAACTCCCAAGGAAACTGCTGCGTTTTCCATCTCTTCAGAACTAACTCTGCAAATTAGGCTTTAGTTCTACACTGGGCACTGGACCCTTGATGAGACTGGGTGGGGAAAAACATTTGGGTTAAGATATAATGAAAAGAATAAATAAATGTAAAGTCTGCACTTAGTTTTAAGTATATAAATCTCTGAAATCAAGGCAGGGGTCAGGACAACAGAGAGATGGTGGAGCCCTTTCCAGCTGGAGCAAGGTACAAACTCTGAGCACATTTAAGGCTCCCTCACTCTGCAAAGCACAATTTTGCAGCCCTGCTCTGATCAAACAGGGGATAAATCACTCCAGTTATAGAAAAGGAACAGGCTGGAGGACAAGTAGACGCTGAAAAGACCAGGAGATTGTGGTTTGCTGCCACTGTTTTGGGGAAGTAGCACAACAGTTGTTTTTCCAGGTACATCTGCACTGATTCCAGGAGTTACTGGTGCCCAGAACTGAGTGAAGGCTTGAGCAGTGGTCTGGTTTCCTCTGCTGCATCTCCTATCCCTAGGGATGGTCCTGGCACTCAAGAGCTGAGCTTCGTGCTCACCCCCTGCCTTTCCCAGATTTCAGCTTGGGGGTTTTTAGCCTGGGCCCTTCCATCTGTTTGTTTAGTTTTGTTGTTTGTTTTTGTTTTGTTTTGTTTTATTTTCCCCAAACCACCATCTCCTCTCTGTTTCTCCCAGATGGACATCCTTCTTCCACTCCCACTGGCCTCCAAAGATCTTGTCCTACCTCTGCACCTCTGCCTGCCTCATCCAAGGCCTCATAATCTGCTGTCAGAAATGATGAAGACATTCCCAATTTCCACACTGAGCAGCCAGGATCACATTTGCAATCAGTTTTAATCACAAGTGTAACTGAGTGGATTGCAAGTGATAAGCCCTGTCTGCAGACAGCTGTGATGTAATGAGTATGACAGCTCAGAACTGGGGCTGAAGGTTATTTTTGGGGAAGGCAGGGAACCACAAAATTAGACTCAGTGCAGGGGGGGAAAGAGAAGGGGGGAAAGAGAAAGATATAAAGAGAGTGAGTTCGTCAAACTCACACCACTAAGAGATCCCTCCCTGCCAGGCAAGAGAAGCTTAAATAATATAAATTAATTTGTGGAGGAAGGCAGTCACTGAAAGAGAAATCAAAGACATGACCACAGCTGGCACAAAATTTCCCAGGGTGGGAAGGCAAGAGGGCTGAAAGGAAGTAGCCACCAGGTGTCCCTGACTTCCTAAGCCTTGAGGAGCTGAGAACCCTGTTCCCACAGCACTGGGATGCTGAATGAGTGAGAAACAGCCCTTTGGAAGGAAGACCAGGAAGAATCACCTGGGAGCAAACCTGGTGTCTCTAAAGGCGTGTTTTGCCAAATGCAGGTCACAGCTTAGCCAAGCAGTGCATGTTGAGTGGTGGACCCAAAGGCTCCTGCATCTCCTTTCCATGGCCATGGATCTGCAGAGCAGAGTCCTTGCTCCTGCTTCTCTCCTGCTCTGATGGCCACATCCTGGATCCAGCCTGGACTGCAGCCCACAGGTGCCCTGCATCTTTAGACAGGGAATTCAATGGCTTTACAGTGAAATAAAGTAGGTTTAGGTTAGATATTAGGAAGAAATACTGTGGTGTGAGTGAGGATGGGAAGGTTGCCCAAAGAAGCTGTGGCTGCCCCATCCCTGGAAGGGTCCCAGGCCAGGTTGGACAGGGCTTGGAGCAGCCTGGGCTGGTGGAAGGTGTCCCTGCCCGTGGCAGGGGGGTGGAATGAGAGGAACTTTAAGGAAGGGACTTGGTTGATGATGTCACAAGACCTCGCACAATAAATCTGCTATCCCACCGTCACTTTGGGTTTGTCCCATTGAAGTGAGAGGGGACACAAACCCAAAGCATTATTAGGGGTTTTTTTTGCCCCTTTCTCTCCTGCCCTTGCTGGGTCATTCCAGGTTGTTTGTCCATCCATCCACATCTCTCCTCTTGTCACAACGGATCATGGCATCACCCATTCCTGCAGCCCGTGTCCTGCTGCACTGCTGGTGTGCTCCCTCCTCACCTGTCAGATCACATCACTGGCTTCTCCTGCCTCCAGCCATCCCTAATGTTCAATGAGTCAGAAGGGACCTGAGATCAACGTGACCTTCATCAATCGGATGATGTCACATGCTGAAAGACACGGAGAGAAAAGCAGGCAGCCTGATGTCCTCCCTGATTTCTGCATCCAGAACTGTAAACCACGATGAAAGCATCTGTTCCTGATGAGACCTCAGGTACCCCTGCTGACCTCGGCCCCCATGCTGTGGGCTTGGAGACAGGTATCTGCCCAGAGAAGGACAACCTGCTGCATATTCACTCCCCAAGTCAGTTCTCCTCTAAAGGTGAATTGGGTGAAGGTCACCCTGAGTGAAGGAGAGGGGAAAGGCGGCCAGCAGTGTTCACTGAAATCATCTTTTGTTAAAGATCTACCTGGTGCATTTTTGCCCTAAAATCCCAGGAGTCAGTTGTCATAGGGAAGTGAATCCCACTGAACTGTTAATGTGGCTTAGCTGAACTGCAGGAAAACACAGGTATTTTTATGTAATTACAGCATCCTTAGTCTGACTCATCCTGATCCCTCTGGGCAGAGCTATTTTCCCCACCGATGATAACTCTGTGTGACTGGTCCACCTGTCCACTGGATTAACCACAGGATATTGGTTCCAAATTTCTGTGTCCAGCCCCAGCTTGTGCTCTCTCCAGCCAAAGACTACAAGAAGAAAACACAGGTCTAGTGGACTGTCATGCAGGGCACATGGGTTCAATCTCCACTGGGTGCATGACCTCAAAGTTACTGAATCATCCTGCACCTCCCTGTCCCATGTTTCTAAACACAGCGTTGACAACCATCTGCTCTGCCTTCACACCCAACCCACACGTTCCCTGAGATGCTTTGGGCACAAGCCTGGGTGCTGCAGGCTCTCAGGTGCATGTGGCCCCTCCTCACTCCTGCAGGGCTGGAGAGGACAGCGTTTCCAGCATTATGCTGGAGGCACCTTGGCTTGCAAATGGACAATGTGAATCCATCATAAAATCCAACCTCTGTCTCAGCCAATGCTCCATGTGAGATGGAGGGAGAGGGAACGAGCCAGGGAACCTGTAGGACTGCAAGACAAAGACTTTTCCACAGTCGTTCCATGACCCATCTGGACTTCAGGACTTGAGCTCTGGCATTTTTAGTCTTTCAGAAGGTCTTTATTTCTTCAAAGTGTCTCCAGCCTTGCCAAATAAAATTTTCAGCTCTGTCCAGAGCAGACAAGTTTCCCACCGATTATTTTTGCTGCTGGAGGGCAATGAAATATTTCTGAATCTTCCACATGCCTACACTTCCTTAGATTTGCTCACTAACATCCCAAAACAGAGTGGGTTTTTTCCTAAATGAAAAGGCAAGGCAAGGCCAGGCCAGGCCAGGCCAAACCAACCACAATTGTCTTTATGGACTGCAGTATGGAGAAAATGAGCTGAGACCTTTGTAAACCCATCCAGAGCAAGGGTGTTTCAACACTAAGGTTTGTGGCTGGTAACTCTGGCCAAGTCAACTCTCCTGGTTCAACTGGCATTGTAAAGGCATTTTCAGTGGGTTGTTGACAGTGGTTGACAAAGAAGCTTCCAGTGGATGATGTTCTGCCTTTCATGGGAATATGCTGAGCAAATGCAAGGTCTTCTCTGCAAGAACACAAGAAATCAGTGTGAGGTCAGAGTGGTGGTTCAGCTTTCCTGAGTTTACCTCAGTGGCCATATGAGAAACCATTTAGGATCAGATATATAAGCCCAGCTACTTCCCAAAGTCCCTTCCCCTTGTCAACCTCTGTCACCAACAGCTGCTGCATTCGTGGCTTTAGATGCTTTGCCTCTGCTTCTCCTATTTATGAGTGTCCATGTGAAACAGCCATTCCTGGCCACCTTTAAAGCCAATCAAGAAATGTTAACACTTTTCATTTATTTTGGGTTTTTCTCTGCAAATAGATGCCAGAGATGCCATGCACTGTGTCCTTTTGGTCCACTCTTGGTCAGTCCCATTCCAAGGGTTTTCCCCTTCTGAAAACTGTCATCTCCTGCATTGTTTTTACTCTGAAGCAGTAACAAACCTGGTCTGCATCTACACTTCACCTTCTGCCAGGTTTCAGAAAGGATCCAAGTATCTTTTACAACAGCAAACAAAAGTCTCCAGCTGTTCCCAGCTCCCCAAGAATACCCATCTCAAGGTGGAGATCAGAGCTCTCTTGTGTCACCCAACAACATGTGGATTTTAAAGCCTCGAGGCATAAACAAGGTCAGCTCCTGAGTGTTCACTTTCACACAAACGCCTGGTCCAGAAGCTGAAGGTCTGCCAGCAGATGCTTTCTCCTGCTGCAAAACCAAACTTCACACATCCCCCAGTGCCATCAGTGGGACCTTCTGCTCCTCTGTGAGCCTCAGGGTTTCTCCTTCTGCAATTCCAGACCCCACCCATTTCGACTCTACCCTACAGAGAACAAACCAACCCCTTTTCACACCCATCACCCACCAGATGCTGGTGCTGTGGATTGTCAGAAATCTTTTTTCTCCACTGCTCTCCTGGGAGGACCACACTGAAAAGTTTTTTAAATGATCTGGACTGAAACTGAGAGACTTTATTGACTCTCCTTGTGGGTATTATTAATTTTGCATTCGTTGTGTGTGGACATGAGCCATCCTCAAGCAAAAATGGTAATGGCCTTATCAGTTTGGGGCATCTTTTATCTCAGTTTTCCTGAAGGAGAGACAATTTCCCTGTAAGCAGGGAAGCTTTGATATGCAGGGAAGCTGAAGCAGAGGGGGATGCTGTGCCATGGACAAGGTCATACAGAAAAGGCAGCAGTGCAGATCTCACTCCCTTTGCACTGTGACCTTACTGCTGAAGCCTCACATGGTCCCTGGTAGAGATGATTTCTGGCATGGCAAGTCTTCTTTTGCAGTGTTAAATCCTCCTCCTCCCTTGATCTGACCCTAATTCTGACAGGCAATATCAGCTGCACAGCACAACTATCGAGTCCAACCTTTAGACTCCTCATCAAACCTCCGAGAAAACTCCTCGGAGTTCAAATCCTGGCTAAATTAAGTCAGGAGACGTGAGGAATTAGTGTGCAAAAACCTCTTCAGGAGCCCTGAAGCTGAGCCAGAAAAGATTCTAGGGAGTTGCTCTCCTAAAGGACATGACAAATTCCTAAGTCTTTAACCACTGACTCACACAATAGTTTGGGTTGTAAAAGCCCTCTAAGATCATCGAGTCCAACCTTTAACCCATTATTACCAAGCCCATCACTAAACCATGTCCCTAAACAGCACAACTACATGTTTTTTTGAACACTTCCTGGGATAGTGATTCCATCACTGCCCTGGGAATCTTGTCCTAATGCCTGACAACCCTTTCAGTGAAGAAATTCTTCAATTTTTTAAACAAGATTTGAGATTTCTTCAGGAACACAAGGGACACAACTCCAAGGCAGCGAAAAAAGAGCACGGGGCAAGCTGTCCTATAGAAGAGTTTAGATGAGGAGTTGCTGAAGCAACCCAAGAAATTTGTGCTGGAACTAGGATGGACATCTTTGGAGGATAATCCTAATGATTGGGAGAGTGGGGATGACTGTACCCAGGAGAGAATGAATCTTCCATCCTTTGGAGAAAACAGGAAATCAAGCACTGATGACATCCGTGGTGCGTCACACTCCAGGTTTACCTAGCCCAGCATAGGGAGGAACATAAGATCAAGCACCAAGTAATGTCTGTGTTTTTGCAGCCTCTAAAAGACAGAATCATAAATATTCTTGAGGTATCTTTGTATTTACTAGGAATCCCACGAAGCTGCTTTTCCATTAAATTGTTTAACATTTTTAGATCATGTAAACTTTTAGCACTTGCAGTATCCCTTGGCAAGGGGGGGATTAGCTGCAGATTAACTGTGAAGGAAGTCCTTTGTTCTGACCTGCTATCATCTCAAGCACCCTCTTTTGTCTTTTCAAAGAAACAAAAAATAGTTGCTCTCTTTCATCCTCTTCATGCCACTCATAATCTGATAGACCATTATCATACTCTGCTTCTGGCATCTCTTACTCAGATGAAATATTCCTGAAGTACTTCATTGTTCTCTCCCTTTGATCACTTTATTGCCCTTCCACGTCTCTTTTCCGGTTGTGCTGCTTCCTTTTCTGGTAAGAGGGGGGAGACACCAGAGCCACTCAAAACCTTCTGGAAGGAGACACAAGTTGAATTTACTGAGGGCTGTAATAATGATTTCTATTTTGATCTCCATTCCTTTCCTATTAATTCGTAACATTCCATCTACTTTTTGTCACCACCGCTGAGCACCGAGGTGACATATCCATGGAACTACTTATTATAAACACCAACTCATTCCTGGGTAAGTAATAGTCCATTCAAAGCTCATCACTGGATGTAAAGTTAGGATTGCTTTTCTTCCCCCGGGGGGTGCCACCCTACACTTACTTCCTCCGAATTGCAACTGCTCTTTAGTCACAGAATCACTCAGCAGTGTGACGTCCCCCTGCAATTCCCCCACATCATCCCTCATCATTACTACCCTGCACAGCATCGGCAGAGGGTTTCGGTCACCTCGTTGCATCACTCAGCACCACCACACCTGAGCTGTGCCTCCCTTGGAGCTCTTGCTGCCCTTTCCATGCTGATGGGCAGGCTCTGCTGGAAGGAGCAGTAATGGAAACCTCTGCAGAGAAAACACTCCTGTGCTATTTGTTAATCGAAGTCCTTGGGTACAGGCAGGTAGCCCTGACACGAGTAATGGCTTTGCCTTTATCTGTGAGTGGGGAGTGCATGTGCTGAATTCAGAGCAAGCTGCTCTGAGCTGGCTGGGAAACAGAAGCCTCTGTGTGTGCATTTGCCTCTGTATCTTTTCATCTCCTGCTTTTTACTGGTGTGCATGTGGCTTTGTGTGTGGCCTTCCTCTGGATTTACTTCCCTCGCTTTTTGATCGCAGTAATAATGCCACGGCTAAAAAGAAGCCTTCCCCTTTAAATTCTCCCATGCCAACAAATAAACTTTGAAATATGAAGGTGAGCAAAGACTTTGGGAAGAACTCTGAAAGCAGCTAAAGCTGTAAGCCATCTCCTCGTCCTTTAATCAGATGCTTGGCTCTGCAGCTCCAGCCATCGTCACGGATTAGCTGCCGTGAACTTTCTGAACTGCTTTCATGGAAAAGCACATCAAATAGATGACTCTGCTAAGAAGGAATTAATCAATTAAGCAGAGGCAGAGAAGTCTACTTTCTGCTGAGAGACTGGTCCACTGACACCTTTCCCCTCCCCACCTCCTGCCTTCCACCTTGCTCTAAAACTTGTTTTCTTTCTATTAGATCAAGGAGATTGAAATTTAGATATAGGTTAACCATTACACAGAGCTTCCCCGGCTGCCACTTTTTAATAAATCCATAAATACATTTTGTCTGGTCTGTAATTGTGAGAGCTGTGAGGTCCAGACAGCTGTAGAAATATTGCAGGTGTGCATTTCCCAGGGTAGCCAGGAGGAACCCACTGAACCACCTTGCACTGCCTTGGGTGGTGAGTTTTGTGCTGGAGAGTCTTGGTTTTCCTGTCTGCGTCTCCAAGAGGAGATATTTGGGATCTGGCATTTCCATATCTATCCCAGAGGTCAGCTGTGTGCTCCAGTAAATCAGTGGGGTCATACTGGTATCCCTTGGATGGAGCTGGAACCAGTTGGATGCTAAAAGAGCAGTGGAGTCTCCTAGCAGATTCCCAAACTTCCTGCCTGGAGGACAAAATGAGCTCAGCCTTACTGCTGCTGCCAGGCACAGGAGGAAGCTGCAGGATAATGGGATTCACACTGTGCTACACAACAGCACTGCTTGGGCACCTCCCTGCTAAAGGCTGCTCAGAAATTCATGAAAAATCCTAGAATCATAGAATGGATTGGGTTGGAAAAGACCTCTGAGATCATCAAGTCCAGCCCTTGATCCAACTCCAGTCCCTTCATCAGTTCATGGCACTGATGCCACGGCCAATTTCAGTTTAAAAACCTCCAGGGATGGTGAATCCACCCCCTCTCTGGGCAGCCCATTCCAGTCCCTGGTCACTCTCCAAAGAATTCCTTCCCAATATCCAACCTAAATGTCCCCTGGCAGAGCTCCAGCCCTGTCCCCTTGTCCTGTTCCCTGGGAGGAGAGACCAACCCCACCTGGCTCCAACCTCCCTTCAGAGAGTTGTGGAGAGTGATGGGGTCACCTCTGAGCCTTCTCTTCTCCACACTGAAGCGCCCCAGCTCCCTCAGCCTCTCCCCACAGCTCTTGTGCTCCAGTCCCTTCCCCAGCCTCGTTGCTCTTCTCTGCACCTGCTCCAGCACCTCAAGATCTTTCCTGAGCTGAGGGCCCAGAACTGGACACACCACTTGAGGTGTGGCCTCACCAGTGCAGAGTCCAGGGGAAGGATCCCTGCCCTGCTCCTGCTGGCCATGCTATTTTTGATACAGGATTCAGCCTGAAGAGACAGCTGGGAGCTGGTGTGTTCCCACCTGTGGTGACAGACAGACTGTAGACATCCTTGAAGAAGCTGAGCTGAGGCTGGGGGCTCTGAGGTGGGAGCAGCCAGCTGGGGTGCAGCTCAGGGCTCCACTTCTGTGTGGCCCTGGGTTCTAGGATTATGAAACTGGATTATTAACAAGAAAACTGACAGGATTGGATGCCAAGCCTTGGGAGACCACCAAAGGCCAGGAAGGTTCCCAGGATGACAAACTTAATCCTGTCCCAAGACGCTGTTCCAGCCATAGACATACCCAAAAGACTCTGTTAACTTTTTTATAAGATTGTAGCCTCCCTGTCTCCTCTGGCAAGATACCAAATCTGTTTGGCAACATCCTATCATCCTCCTTTGCCTGTGTCTCTGAATAATGGAGTAGCTCTATATACCTGTCCTCCCCATGATTAACATAAAATAATCCCTTAATTAGCAGGATCCATCCCCCATTAAGCATAACCCGGCCTCCTGATTGGAATAACCCTCTAGACAGTGAAACTTGGTTTTAATTAATGTTTTTTTGTTTTTACCCTGAAATGGAGAACGTGACTGACCATTACACTGGGTGAGTTGGGCAGGCTTGGAGTAAGGTGGAGCTTTAGCCACGTTACAGGCAGCTGGTTTAAGCTGGTCTAAGCTGGTCTAAGATGGTCTAATATGGTCTTACCAGTGGAAAAAGAGGAATTCCCAAAGGAGAAATTTGTCCCTTCCTGAATGAGGTGTGTGTGGCCATTCACCATTGGCCAAAGGCAAATACCCAGAGACCACAAAACAAAAGGTTCCCCCTCCCTCCCAACTGCAGGAGAAAAGGGAGAGAGAGAAAAGAAAACACTCTGGATGAAAAGTGGGTTCTAATCCTACTGAAGCAGCATGAATTTAGACAAATATGTATATACAGAGAAGAAAAAGAAACTTAATATATGCACACACACACAATAAAGAACAAATAAGCAAGGTCTGCTTCCCAGAGACACACAGCTCTCCCCAAAGAGACAGCAGGTCCACCACCAATGCCCTTCACTGCTGGGAAAGGACTGACCCAAAACTGCCCTCTGTCCCTTCTGAGAGCTGAGCTGATGTAAAATAGGATGGAATCCTTCCCTGGGATACAGCAAACCATGGGATGTGTGTCCCAGGAAGGCCCAAAATCAAACCACCACAGCGTGCAAATCAGATGGCATGGAGTGGTTACTGGAGGTGTGAAGGAAGCAGCCCAAGTGTCTTGCCAGCCATCATGTTCTTACATGTCATCATAAATATCTGGCCTTATTTAGGGCCCCCACCAGTCTTCTACAATTGGATTCACAGTATTTGTGTACCACTAAAGGGAAACTAGGAATGCAAGCTCAGATTTCCCCTTTTCTCCCCCTGGTCAGGATTCTTTTAACTTGAAAAGGGATGATCTTTCATGACAGCAAGAGTTATGAAATGACAGTGTTGCTGCAGATGGCATTTAAGGGAGGTTCCTCCCATCTGTTTGCTCTTGAGAGTGTTAAATTCCTGATGTTATAGATTTTTGTAAAGGGCAGAGCATATTTCGAAGGAAATGAAGCCGGAGCTGCCGTATCAGCCTTCAGTCACATGGACAACAAGCACGGGAGTGTTCTGTAGAAACTTGAGTTTATGGCCTCTCTAAAAGCAATTCTGCCTTTCTCCTGCCAGATGAAGTGACCTTCTCCCAGGAAAAATCTACCTCCAGCTTCAGGAGTACTTGGAGGCCAAGGCACAGCTTTTATTAACTGGAGAATTGGAGTTCTCTCTTGCAGAAATGAGAGGATTTCTACATCTCTTTCCAAAAGCAGTCCTTGTAATCAGGTCCAGGACAGACCATGGCATCAGGTCATTCTCTGCCCTCTCACATTCACTCCATCATATCAAGTATTAGGATGCAACTCAATCCTTCTGTTTCTTGCCTACATTAGTTCTAGGTGGAGGCTGATCCACAGGAGATGGGGAGAGGTGTTTTCAATTCCCACCCTAAAACAACTCCTGGTCTATTCATCCTCATTTTTCCTGATGTTGGCACTGTTGTTTTTCTTCAGAACCTCTTCATCCTCCCAGGTGCTTACCCCAGCTGTATTTAGAGAAATGTTTTTATACATGGGAAAGATCTACTGTTTCTCATTTTATTTCCAGCTGGGAAGGTGTTTGAAGTGTGGCTGTGCAGGTCTCAGGTGGGAGGAAGACAGACACGTGTCAAAGGACTAGTTAACATCAAAGCAGCTCCCTCACAGAGAGCTCCCTCCCCCTCCCAGGGGCCACCTCATCAGATTCTGTTGGATAATTCTGATTTCGGGACACCAGAAGAATACCAATGGTCTCATAATTCCTGCACAACTACTTTCCTGCTGTCACCCATCTGGCTTCATGGATGATTCAGCCTTTAGGCTTTAGTTTGGGATAAAACTCTAGTTTTTCAGGATAGAAACATAGAATCCCAGAATGGCTGGGGTTTGGAAGGTGCCTTAAAGCTCATCTGGTTCTGCCCCCTGCCATGGGCAGGGACACCTCCCACTGTCCCAGGTTGCTCCAACCCGGCCTTGGACACTTCCAAGGGATCCAGGGGCAGCCACAGCTTCTCTGGGCAACCTGTGCCAAGGTCTCCCCACCCTCACAGGGAAGAATTTCTTCCTCATACCCAACCTAAACCTTCTCCCTTGCAGTTCAAAGCCTTGTCCAACCATTGCACTCAAGGCAGGTAGAACAAGTTGAATTGGTCTCTGCCTGAATTTTGAGCATCTCCCAACACGGAGACTCCACAGCTTCTCTGAGTAACCTGTTCCAGTGTTCAAGCCCCTTCACAAGAAAAATGTGGGATTTTTGTGACTTTAAATCCCCCTCAACCAGCCGTCAGTTCCTCTTCCTTAAAAAAGAAGTCCTTCTGCTTTCAAAAGCCGAGCCCTGAAAGCAAATCTGTGCTGTCTGTGGGAGAGCTCCAGCAGACAGCTGAGAGCTTTCAGTGCCCAGCACACTCAGTCCTCAGCTAAGATATTTTTGTAACAGGGAATTCCAATAAACTGGGGCACCTGCACCATTTTTAAGGTTTTTCAAGATGATTCGTGCAGCAGTAGGCACTGAAGGAATGGCTTGTGAAGCTGCTTTTCATTTTTGCACTGAGAGTTAAGACATCTCAGATAGTACTATTTCCTGACTTTAGTGAGCAGGGCATCTTGATCCAATCTTTCCCACTGCATTTTTCTCCCCTAACCACAGGATTTTTATTTTAAAGGACACAAAGCTGCAAACATTGCACCCAGCTCAGCTTGAGCTCTCTGAAAAATAACAGGCCAGTTTTGGAGAGGATTGCAAAGAGGAATGGGCAAGAGCACTGGGCCTGTGGTTTGTATTTGCATGTATTTTGGGTAAAATAAGAGAAAGTGGCTGATCACAGAGAGATGGCTCTGCAGGTTCAATGCCCCTCTATTTCCTGACCCTCACAATCTTGTTACCAACTAAAATGACACACGATGTCTGCAGGAAAAAAACCCTCCTATTTTTAGCTTAATTACAGTATTAACAGCTGGATCAAAATATAATACTTCTTATTAGTTTAATCACACTAACACAGTCCAAAATAGCACAGAAAAAGCATCATTAATACTAAAGGCAAAAATATTATGCAAAATACCTGCCACTGCAGTGTTCACCACCCTGAGGTTGCTCACCACCCTGAGGTTGCTCACCACCCTGAGGTTGCTCACTACCCCGAGGTCCATGGCCTTCTGCTAGTGATGGCCAAAGTCCTACTGGATGGTGTGCAAGTCACTCATGACTTCTGGGGGGAGTGAGATTGGGACTTTGGCTGTACTCTGCAAGAAATTAAATTAACAGGCTTGTTATCCCAAGTTAACCAAGCAGGCTACTCCATAAGTGCTGGTGTTTTAAGGATGCACTGCTGCCTAATATTGGTCCCATTAATGCCACCAAGACAGAGGAGACCACCCTACAACTGAGAGTCTGTGCTGGGCCAATCGTGGCACTAAAACTGAACACACAGAGCTGTGTGAACACAAAAGTGTCTCACAACAACACGTGTTTTTTCTGGGAAAAACCCTCTCCCCCTTTGAGCTTGGACTAGATGACCTCTGCAAGTTCCTCCCAGCTTAAATTATTTGTTATTCTATGACTGAAACCTTATTATATGCATGACAAGAGCATCCACAAAGGAGCATGGGCATGCCTGGAGTGTGTGGAAATCTGGCACTCCTGGAGGAGCAGTGGCAAGATCTGGGCAGAGACATGGAGACTTGATGGGGAGGAGCAGCGGGTTTCTAGCCAACCAGGTGTATGTTCATTTATGCCTTTAGCACGATCACAAGGCATTGCCATCCATACCTGAGGCCCACAACAAGCTGAAGCAGCTCCACCTGAGCCAGTCCCGTGGAGACAGAGAGAGCTCAAGCTGGAAAATCCAGGCTCCTGTAGGAACCAGCAAATCTGGAAATGAGATAATGGCCTTTTTCTGCCTTAGGGCTGTGCATAAGATTCTAATCAATGTGTTTGGTTTAATTATGAAGGACAGCACAGACGTGTCAGCACAGAGTCCACTCTTGTCTCCAGCAGGACCTCAAGTTCTTTTGCATCACCATTCCTTCCACGCTCGGCACTGTGTTAGAGGGAAGTTCAGGTCTCCTGTTGATGGCACTGAAGAGAGCAGAAACCAGATGGAGGTGGAAGAAGGTGGATGAAGGCCTCCACTGGGACAGCCAGCTGCACTTTATCATGGCTGCAATGCAGTGAGTGGCATCCAGTTGCCTACACAGACATCGAGGACCATTTGAGATGCCCCAGAGTGTCCTACCTGGCCTAGAAGGACACAGCTCTCCAGCTGGTCCTGTGCCATATCGTCCATCCTCAGACACCTCAGGGCATCTCAGATGGCACTTGGTGATACATTTGGAGAAGTGCTACACCACTCCTCTGACCTCCAGGCCAGGTGGACTGTCTGACATCCACTGGTTGGCTAAAAATAGGTAGGAACCAGAGGAGGTGTCTGAACTCTGCTGGGGCTGTTGTGTCCAAACTGTGCCAAAGTCAGAAATCAAAAAAAGAAAGAATATTTCTCCATAACTGCTGGGCTCAGAGACCTGTTTGTCTCAGTTTTCCGAGAACATAATTGAAAGCCAGGCTGTTTTTCACTTCATCTTGTGCTTGGGTTCATCCCCTCGGCCATAACTTCCCACTGCCCTTTTTAATGAGGAGCACAAAAGCCTGTTTTTTATGGAACATCTTTCCATGTGGTTTTGGTCCTGATCCTAAAGAGGGAACGCTGAGAGCAGTGCAAAACAAACCCATCAGGGTTTGCCACGTGGTAACAACCTCCTTCCCGGTCTCTTCCTTATTTTAGCAATTTCTTTGAGGCTCCTTTCACCTCCAGACATGTTCTGGAAGCTCAGAACAGAGGAGTAGCCCTTCTGCCCTGCTCTAAAGCCCAGATGATGCCCTGGATGGGTCTGCATTCAGTGAGATGTGGCTCTGGCAGGTATAGCTGAGGTCTGACCCCAAAGCACAACCTGCAGGTAAATGCATCAGTGGGGTCTCTACCTCATAAAGGTGGTCTCCAGCACTTGTTCCTGAGCTGGTGGATGGTATACTGCTTTCCATGCCATCCCTTTGCTGCACCACTCTTGAAGGTTTCTGTGGCTGGATTTTGGTGGCAGTGGGGGCTTCCAGGGTGGTCTCTGTTGGGAGCTGCCAGAAGCTCCCCCTGTGCTGTGGAGCCAAGGACAGCCAGGGCCAGGAGGGACCTCCTGCTGGTGGCCAAAGTGGAGCCAAGTGAGAATCCCAGTGGCAGCTCTGGGATCCCAGAGGGAAGAATTGGGGAGTGTGGGGCAGTTGGGAATTGCAGCCATGGGAGAACAAGGCAGAGCCCAAGGTGGGAGCAGGAGGAGGAGAAGGAGGGAGCCCACGGGAGCAGGAAAGGGGGAAGGACTGAAAGCTGTGCCCCGCCTGCAGCCCCTGGAGATCCCTCGGGGGGCACAGACCCCCCTGCAGCCCCTGGAGATCCCTCGGGGGGCACAGACCCCCCTGCACCCCACGGGTGACCCTCAGGGCAGCACACTGAGCAGAACTGCTGTCTTAAGGGGGGGAATTCACATCAGCAATGGCAGAACCAACAACCAACCACAACCCCCCCTCATTCCCTGGTGGTGTTTTCAAGACTGATTTATTTCTTACTTTTTAGTTCTTCTCTTGTTAGTAATAAATTGAAGTATTTAGCCACTCTGAGTTTGCTTTGCCATTATCTCTCTCAGCTGTTTTTTGCCTTATCTCCTTTTCCTTTCCCTCTGGTCCAGAGGGGCAGTGCCAGTCCTGCTGGGGCTCTGCTCCTCCTCTGCATCCCACCAGTGGTGAACCCCAGTCCCAAAACCCCAACTTCTCTGTGCTTGGGCTCAGCTGGGAACACCCAGGGTGGGGAGTCTCCCAGTGGGGGATCCACTCTGGGAGGTCAATCAGGGCATATTTGGGGCATCCCTGATGGCCCCTGAGCAGACATGACCCCTCAGGTGGGTGGGAAGGTGCTGGTGGCTCCCCAGAGGGGAATTCTCCCCCCTGAGTCATTGGTGTGGAGACAGGAACACTTCCTGATCCCACAGGAGTTCCCAAACATGAGGGGTGGGGTGTGCCCTGGGCAGCTACTGCCAATGGTCCATGGTGGGCAGTTCAGTGGCACAGAGGGTGTAGAACACACACCCACCCGATGCCAAACTGGGCCTGGCTACCATAACCAGGACACTGAGTCCACAGAACTTCCTGTGCCCTGCAAATAAACATGGGACTGAGCCCTCCTACCTCTGCTGATGGCACATGCTGGTCTGGGGGCTGCTGAAACACTCCCTCCTCAACAGCCCCTTTACAGATGAGATGGGGAACCCTCCCTACATTTCTGTTTTAACTGCATTAGAAAATTCTAATTATAGTGTGTTTCACCCCTGGAGGAGGATGTGAAGTGATGGTGTTATTGGCCAGGGCACTTGAATACATAGTGGACAAGAAGTTGAGGAGAGGGGAGAAGTGGAGAGAAAGTCCCACCAACCCTTATTTGCAGAGAAACCCTCTGCACTGCTGGGTCCTCTAATTCAGGTGTGAATGTGTTGAGATACCTGGTCTGCATCAGGCAGGGATGGACATCAATGTGCATGGGAAGGGTTGTGACACCCTGGGGAGACCTATCTGGAGTGATTAACACATCAACACAGTGGACAACAACCAGGAGTTCAGTGGGGGCTGCAGGGAAGAGAAAAAGTCTGTAGTGCAAAAAATTAGGAGCAAACTGGTGCTGAGGGGCGGGGGTTGTGAGACCTCATCTGGCTCTCCCAGACCTGAAGAGATGTGACATCACTGCAGCTTGGTGAGGCATTGTTTGAGGAAGAAAAACAACCAGTTCTAACACCTATTTTGTCTCATCTTGAGACTTTTAAGAAATGTTTTCACTTCCAGGGTATTACTTGTGGTCTGGTGTCATGTACCTCTCCATGTCTTATCCTGTGGCTGATGGCTCTGGCTGCACCATCACGTGTCTTCTGTCCTTCAGAGGCCTCTTCCAGCCCCATATCACTTTCCCATGATGTTTCCCATGAAACATGCCCACCAATGACCTCTTCATGTCCTAGATTTCATCTTAATGGTGGTGGGACTGGTGTGAATGGATTAGGGACTACTGGACTTTATTCCACGATTGATGGACACTTCTCTGCCCGTCACTGTCAGAGGAACTGTGACCCACAGAGAGCCCTGGAGAAAGGACTGGGGGATTGGGTTCATTTTTCCTTACTGTGACAAAAAACCAGAGAGGTTGCTCAATTCCTCATCTGACAGTACCCCTGGAAGGTCAAAGGAACTTCAAACTGTGATGAGAGTGGCACATTTTTAATTCTCTCTCATTACAGCTTCTGTTAGAGCCACATTACAATAATTGCTTTAGTTCTGCTACGGTGTTTTCAGGTCTCTCAATGTAGCTGTCAGCTCAGCGTGCAGGGAACTAACAGCAGCCCCCCAAAAAACCTGGAATGGGAAAAAAAAAACAGGGAAAGGAGAGGAAACACACCAATGAAAGCCTGTGAGACTAGCAGAGGGAGTCCAAGACTCCTCCAAATTTGGGGTGAGAGCTGGAGGTGGTAAAATCCAGTCTTGCTGGGGGTGCTGCTCAGATTCTGCTGCTGAGGGAGCTGAGGGACCTCTGTGAGCTCAAGGCAAGGTTTGGGTTCTCACATCTCACACCACAGGTCAGAGAGATGGTGGAGTTTTGCCTTCTGCAAGGTCTGGCATGATGGAAGGGGGACACTGCAGTAGCACTTTGTGTTTGTTTTTGATGTTTTGGAGCACTTCCCCATACCTGGGCCACTCTGGGACACTCAGTCTAACAACCCTCTTTTTGGGGCACCAATATGGGATTAACACACCTCTGGCAGTATAGACACAAACCATGGAAAGGGAGGGTTTGTCATTGACCCTGAGGTGCTTGCTCAGCTCAGGAGCCCTCCCAGGAGCTGTGCTGTCCATGACTTCAGCCTCATCATAGAATTATAGAATCATGTGAGCTGAAGGGATTCAAGGATCGAGACCAGCTCCTGGCTCTGCACAGGATGACCCCAAAAGTCACACAATGAGCCTGAAAACATTGTCCAAATGAGTTCTGGCAGGTTTAGGGCAGTGGCTACTGCTCTGGGGAGCCTGTTCAGTGCCTGACCACCCTCTGAGCAAAGAACCTTTTCCTGATACCAGCCTAAACCCACCCTGACACAGCCGTGGACCCTTTTGCAGCCACTCATGGCTTTTGTGGTGCCAATCTCACACAAGTGAACCAGCTCTAGTCGAGCTCTCCAGGTTTGCATTGTCTTGGCCATCCCATGGAATCTACCTGGCAGCCACCCAGCTCCTCTTGATCCTCCAAATCTGCGGCGTGATCTGCATCCCAACCCCACAGCTTCTTGTGCAAACCCTCCCTCCCACCACAAGAGAAACACTTCCCTCAAAATACTCCCCACCCTCAAAACCAGTGCCTTAACCACCTCTGTCCTCAGAGAACCACAAATACACCCTTTAAAGAGCAGACACTCCTTCCTCCCTTTACTGTCACCCTTTGTTTCCAAGTGTTCTTCTCTCCCCACATGTGCTGTGCACTCAAAAACATGCCCACCAGGAAAACATGCCCCTTCCTCAAACCCGCCACACACATGGTCCCATACTTTCTCCATTCCCACAGCCATCCCACATTCATTGAGGTCTCCATAGGAATCCTCAGCTGTGCGAGGAATTGTTCATAATTAGTTATCAAGAAAGAAAAATAAAGTCTCCTAAGCTGTCAGCAAACCTCCAGAAAAGCAGCAACAGATCCCAGCACCATTTGGTCTAATTAGTCTTGATATTTCACACAACATATTTCTCAATTTTTAGGGGGAGAAGAGGATAAAAAAATAACTCTAAGGAGAACAACAGGTGCATTTTTGTAGAAGGGTTCGGTGGCAAAGCCAAGGGAACTCTTAATAAACAAATGTACATTTATCTTCCTTTACTGAATCTTTCACAACAGTCACTTCATCTTCTGCTTCTATGGGCACGTGCAGGCCTGGGGTGGGGCCAGACTGCAGCAGACTTGGATCAAAATAGTTCTTCCATCAATATAACCTTCATTTTCTCTCCTGTGGTGAGTTTGAAAAGCCTTGGTAATCACCCTCTGCTGTAGGATGGTGGAAGGATGCTGAGATGTGCAGTGGAAGATCCAGCTGCATCATACCCACCTCAAACCTCCATGGACATCCATAGATTACAACAGGAGTTGAGCTCTAATGTCCCACCTCTGGAAGTGTCCAAGGCCAGGTTGGTTGGAGCTTGGAGCAACCTGGGATAGTGGAAAGTGTCCCTGCCCATGGCAGGGAGTTGGAACAAGGAGAACATTAAAACCCTTTTCACTTCAAGCCTTTCTATAATTCTGTGACTCCAAGATTCTGTCCATCTGCACAAAATCATCCAGAACAGTGTTCCTCACCTATCTGCAGGAGTCCCTGGGAGAAGACCAGTCCCTGAGAGTGACCCCCATGATGGTGGTGGTGGTGTCCCGTGGCTTCCAGTGAATTAACAGGTTGTCCACGTGAGACGTGCAGGAGCAGATTGTCCCCTCAGCAGTCAGCAGAAAGAAGATGGGTGTTGTCTTCACATGGGGCATCTCAGAGGGAGGCAGGACCCCCTCCTGCAGGTGCCAGTCTCATCAGTGATTATGGAAGCAGTCTAGACAATTCCTGAGGGGTGGCATCCAACAATCCCAGCACTGAACCCGCCTCTGAGCATGTCATCCCCAGCTCTCTTTATCAGGAGGGGCTGAGTGTGGCCAGTGAAGGTTGGTGTGATTCATCCCTCCCAGAGATGGCAGCCCCACTTTTCATGGGTTGGGTGACACCTTAAAGCCCACTGATGGTGTTGACTCAATGCCAGGTGTCTGCAGAGGGAGTCAGGACACTCAGCTCGGGGGAAGAATCAGGGGTTGAAAATACTCGAGAGGGGAATTTAGCTGTGCAAAGAAAGATTTTGGGGGCATTTGCAGTGCTGTAGTCAAGGCTGGATGTACAGACGTGGATGCTCATGAAGCTCTCACCAGTGATGGCCAGAGCTCACAAAATCCTCTACTTTAGGGTGAAAGTGTTTTTTAGTGGCTTTAGGTTTTTGCTGGATTTGGCAGGAGAATGGACAGCCAAAGCGCATGGAGTCCCACCTCTCACAGACACTGAAGCTTAGGTGTTTGTATCTGAAGCTGGTCCACCCTTAAATTCAAGTCAGACAAAGCCCAGCCATAGGAGCTGTCCCTTCAGCTCAGGACACATCCCTTCCTCCTCCTCCCCAAGGCCAGGGGAGCTGCACTACCTGAGGATCATATCTCTGCTGCCCATCAGAAATCAGTGCTTATCTTGGGAAGGTTATGGCCCATTCCCTTCCACACAAACCCCAACCTGAGAACTCAACCCGCGTGTCATCCACACCTGCATCCCACGTGCACGGCCCCAGCCCTGAGGAGCTGTGGCAGGGGACAGGGAGAAGGCATGGATCCCACATGGCATGGGATCACCTTGCTGTCAGATCAGGAGGAAACACTATGGGAAAAGCCTTGGAGTCCCAGGGAGTCTGGAAGGGCTTTTCCATAATTCTGCCACACATCCAGCAGCTACAACACAATTTATACATGGGGACAGCTTTGTGATGGAGGTATTTCCTTCTACAGACATCCAGAACTGTAAAAACCAAGCTCAGCCCACTAGAAGACAGACTTTCCTTTCCCTTTCCCTTCCCTTTCTATTTCCTTTCCCTTTCTATTTCCTTTCCATTTCCTTTCCTTTCCCTTCCTTTTCCTTTTCCTTTCCCTTTCCTTTTCCTTTCCTTCCCTTTTCCTTTCCTTTCCTTTCCTTTCCTTTCCTTTCCTTTCCTTTCCTTTCCTTTCCTTTCCTCCCCTATCTTTTGTTTTATTTAATCTTTTCCAATCACCTACCCCCACTTTTCCCTGTCCCTCTCACATATCCCATGGAGTGTACCCTGCCACAGGATTCTTGGACCCTCATCAGGACACATCAGCCCTGTTCTCCCCCAAAGATTTCTCTCCTGCTGGAGCTCTCTGCCTCTGGCCCAGCTTCCTGCATCCCTGCCACCTCCTTCCCTTGGAGGGGGCAGCAGGACCAGGTGCTTTATGTGCCCTTGTCAGCAGCAGATTAATGAAAGCTGGGAGGACAGAGGAGGGTCACAACACACTGAACTGTGACCAGATCCCACCACAGCGATGATTTCTGGCTCAATCTCTCCCCCTGACAAAGTGCACAACAAATGGTGAGGGCTGGTCATAAAAACGACCCTGTTCATTAAGCACAGGGTTGTCATGAGAAGGATTCACATCCCTGGGTGTTTCCCTGTGAGGGGTCTGTTTTACTGAGGTGGCTGGGTATGATTTTGGGCTTTCCACACCTCATTGGTTGGTCTAACACAGCCTGGCTTTGCTTTGCATTTCCCTTTGACAAAATCTTGGAAAATGCAAGTGAATTTCTAGTAAGACAAGCATTAAACATTTCCTTCCCTTGTGGTATCTAAGATTCTCCAGGCTGGCAGATGTGACACAAGGCTGGGAGTCCCAAACCCTTCAGGAATCGTGCTGGGACCAGGCAGAGAGTGGGATATTTGAAGCAGCACCCAGCAGGTATTTGTAGAGCACCCAAAGGCCTGGAGTCTCCCAGGATCAGCAGCACCCATGGAAGTTCTTCCCCCGAGGGAAACTCTCCCACCACCTGATTTGCACAACATTGCTTCAAATTTCACAGTCCCTGGTGGGAGAGAGCTCTTGAAGTCACCCCAAAAAGTCATGACAGATTTATTCACTGAAAGGGTGTCACTTCCAGGGGTTTCTTTAAGACACTTTTCTGGCAGTGGGTAAATAAAAGTGTCAGGGAGTGAGAAGCTATTCCAGGTAACTGAGGTTCTTATTGACAGGCAAATTATTATATTAACATGGGGTGAAGTCACACTTGTTCAGGATCCCAGCCCTCATGGCTGTGGCATTACCAGCACTTTTAAACTCACCCAAAATTTAACCACCACCCCCTCCCCCAGGATCTATCTATACAGTGATTTGTGGAAAAGTGGAGAGAAAGGAGGGAAAAGTTTTACTTTTGGGGGTTTGCTTTGGTCAAATGATACATGTTTGACTTTGCCTTGGAAATGTGCAATTTATTGTCTCTATCCCAGCTGTCTGGAAACCTGAGAAGGAATCTGGGTGTCTTGCACCAGGGGAGCAGGTGGATTTTGGAAAGGATATGCATTTGACTGAGGTGCTGCTGAGAACCAGCCCAGTCTCTCAGGAGCAGCTGAGCGCACTCTCCAAGACTGAATTTTCACTGGAGATGGAAGCAGTAGAGAGGCTGAAGAAAGAGGAATTGCAAGAGAGATTAGAGGAGGAGGAGAAGGAGGGTAAAAAATAGTCCTCAAAGACATTTGCAAAATGAACACGGGAGAGAATGTGGAAAAGATAATAAATAATAATAAAACAACAGCATAAACAACTTGACTCTGCTACCAGCCTCTGAATCCCTCTTTTTCTTCCTTGTCCCTCCGTCAGGAATATCTTGGCTGATCTGCTCCTTGCCACATCCCAAGCTCTCTGTAAGGAAGGGGAAGATTCCTGGTGGCTCAGAGTTTTGCGGACAAGGTGACACCTGGAAGAGGAAAGTTAAAAGAGAGAAACTATTTGCTCAGCAGAGCACCAAAAGCAAATATTCCTTCACCACTGTCATTGACTCCACACCTTCCCCAGAAGTTACTTAGTGTTATTTAAATCACTTTACCCTGTTAATCCACAAAAGGCAGGTGAGATTAGGATGGGTTAGCACAGAATTGCAAATATGTTATTGGGATACTTTCTGTGAGGACAAATAGGCCTTAAAGCACCTCGATGCCTAATGCCAGAATGCTGTGCTTAATTAGGCAGTTACAGGGGCCATTTACAAATGTGATTTCTGGATTGATTATCTATAACTCTCTCTACAGCCCCTCTTAACAGCCTCCTCTGAAGAGGATTGTTTCCCATAAGTGGCTCATCCAGGAAGATGGGGTGGCTGCCTTTGCCAGGCATCTTCTTCCAAACGATCAACCTGCAAATATTGACTAATCAGCAACGAGATTGGTAGGGGCAGAGGAGGAGGAGGGATAAATCTCCTCAGGGGCTCGTGGGGGGAGGACAACCGTGATGAATCTGCAGATTAAAAGGCTGTTGCACTACCATTAAGAGTATAACATCTATATGTGTGTGTGGATCCAAAGCCTGTCCTGTGTGTTTGTGTAGAAGGCTGGGTAAAAACCTTGCCTAAAATAATGGGGAGAGAGTTTTGGGTGCCCTGTTGAAATGATCAGTCATTAAAGTGTCCACAGAGAAGAAGAGGAAGCTGGCAGAGGGAGGACAGGCTGGTTGTAAAACATTTCCCAGGAGGATCTCAGAACAATATGCAGTATCTTCTACCATAACTTCCCATTGCTTTCTGTGGAGCTGTTTTGCCATAAATCACCTGCTTTCTGCCCTTAAATAACCAAGTTTTATGGCCTCCCTGTGAAGAGGGATAGCCAGGAACAGAGTTTATTCTTCATCTTCTCACCACAAACTGCTGGCTACCTTATGTGCAAGTTGAAGGACAAGATTTGGACAAAACCGTGCAGAAGTTTATTCCCAACATGTCCCACCAGAGAATCCATCAGGTAGGACACAGACATCTACCCAAAGGGCTACTTGGGGATACCAACAACCTGGATTTTGTGGAGCTTTCCCCATCTCCAGAGCTTGCCCATAAATGCATGCCTGTTTATGAGGATGAGTGAAGTTCTGAGGACTTGCAATGGCCCTTTACCTGCCTTCCTTGGTGTGCCACCTCTTCACTCCCCTGCATGGCATGGTCTGTTCTGTGTCGTGGAGCTGCTGAGCAGGGCAGGGCTAATAGGGGTGCCCTGAGCATGAGGTGCAACATCACGTTACGTGGCAGAGGCAGAACAGCAGCGTTTGGAGAAACACCACAGCAGTTTGGGCTTCTCTCCCACTTCAGGATCCCACAGGATGGCTCAAACTGGTTTGTGAAGTGTGTAGGCAGGAGATCATGGATTTGCAAACGTGCCACCTTGTTGATTATCATGGAATTGTGGAGTCATAGACTCATAGAATGATTTGAGCTGGAAGGAACTTTAAAATCCATCCAGTTCCAACCCCCTGCCATGGGCAGGGACACCTTCCACTAGCCCAGGTTGCTTAGAGCCCCAACTAACCTTAAACACTTCCAAGGATGGGCATCCACACCTCCTCTGGGCAGAAGAGAGAGATGGAAGCACCTCTAGCACTGAAAATACCAGGAGCCAGGGCAGAGAAAAGCCTCCAGATCTCCAAAGGCAGCATTTTTTTTTAGTGGGGAGAAAGGGTCATATTCCCCACTGGAAGGAACAGCCTTGTCCCCACTCATGTCAGTGCCACCAAGGCACCACCTTTTCCCAGCTGAAGGGTGGAACCCAACCCTCTCCCTTGGCTTCCTCCTGGATGCAGAGCAGGGATGACCACGGAGCTGCCTGGGGAGGAGATCTGCCACTTCCCAACTCAGCGTGTGCCCTGAGGGGGAAGGAAAAACAGCAGCACACACAGACAGGCACACAGCAGAGGAGGAAAGGGGAGGAAAAAACAAACAAACAAACAAACAAACAAACAAACAAAAAAACAAAAAAAACCCCCAACAACAAAAAAAACCAAAACAAACAAACAAGCAAAAAACAAACAAACCAAAAACAAAACAAAACAAAAAACAGAAAAAATAAAACCAAACAAAACAAAAAGAAAGAAAAAAAGACAAAAGATGTCAATAATTTAAGAGACAAAGCTTCTGCCATGGAACCCAATCTATTCCAGGCGCCCGCAGCGGGTTTTGGACACCTTGATTAATCATAACTCGCTACATATTATTTCCCTATAAGCAAACTACAATGTTACTCATATAAACAGCTTTATCTTGACAGCTGCAAAATGCCAGGATTTAATGTGGAATGAAGGGAGTTTTGCCATATGGTGCCACTCCAGGCCTGAGACGTTCTAATCCACAGCATATTGCCTCCCGGAAGCAGCGATTACACGGAATGCCTCTCTCCCCCTTCGCCTCTTAATTGCATTTGTTGTCTCTGGATCACATTGTCTCCTCTTTTTCCTGGCAGCTCGGAATAAATCAGTCTCTCCAGGGGAGTTTGAGCTGGGTTGTTTCCTTTCCTCGGTTTCTGCTCTGGAGAGAGGGGTTTGGAAAGTCACTGAGGGTCCTCACGGGGCTCGGGGTCCCAACACTCGTCCTTGCTGATCCTGTGTCCCTCTCAGCCACAGGCTGGAAGGTCAGGAAGGGCTTCATGATTATGTCTCCATGAACTGGAGTTGCCAGATGGCTCATGCAGTGGAGACTTTTCATCTCCTCCTTGCTAATCCCCTTTTCTTTGAGACAAGGGCTTTTTTTTTTCCTGCTTTCTGTCCGAAACTAGAGGACCCCAATCAAGTTCTCCATCCCTGAGGACTCACTGTTTAGGTTTTTTCCTGTAAGGAGATGTGAAGATAGATATGAACATGGGTTGGCTACAAGCAGTGCCCGGGAGAAAGAGGATGCAGGGTGTGATGCTCTGATGAGGAATCAGTTCATCCTTGGGCTCAGGAGAGAAGAAATTGGTTGGTTTATGTGTGTCCCCACCATATCAAAGTTTTTGACTTGGCTTTTCTAGGCTTGTTCTCTCTCTCAAGACCTGTCCCCATTAGTGAGGTGTGTTGAAAATGCAGCAGTGCTGCTCTCTGGTCTTGGACAGGAATGAAATTGCGTGGGCACCATACGGTGGACAACAAGGGAGGGAAATCCACTATATCCTTCATTTTCCAGCACCAGGTAGGGCAATTTGCACATCAACTCTGGCTGAACCAGCACCCAGGGAACACAAGAATATACTGAAGTGACCCAGGCTAAGTGGGAAGCAGCCATGGAACCACCTTCCATGCAAGACCCCTGATGTGCCTCTGGCAAAGAGTCATAGAACCACTGAGGTTGGACAAGACTTCTAAGATCATTTAGTCCAACTGTTAACTCAGCACTGCCAAGTCCACCACTAAAACCCATGTCCTAAACACTCCTGCCTGTACCTACATATTTACTATCCTTTGGTTTTGTGCAGGTCTCAGGTTGCCACCCTTTCTGACCAAGGAAGGGAATTTATATATATACATTTAATTTTTTTGAAAGGTTTGGTTTATTTGGATCTGTGATTGTCACTTGCAGCTGTTGAAAAAGAAGGTTTCAGTAACTAAGCTGTAACAGCTCTAGGCTCTCTGAAGATGTGGATGCAGTTTCTAGTTCTGTTGCAGAATTCCTATGTGACCCAGCTCATGCAACTTTTATAAGTTTCATTTTTTTTTCTCTTATGAAAAAGGAAAATAAACAAGGTACCTGTTTTTCTCTCTGTTCCTACCTATTGCTATGGCAAGGGCACTGTCACACCACCGTAGAGTGGATAAAAGCCAAAATTTAAGTCCCTTCCTCTGACAGTGATGTCCACCTTGAAGTCCCTTTTTGTGCCATAAAGGTAGGATCCTACATGGCCATTTGGAAGCAGGACAGGAAAACCAGAGGGCTAAATTGCAGCAGAAAGATTAGGAAACCCTTGCTAAGTGTAAGGAGACATGAAGAGGATTGTTGTGATCCTTGCAGCACTCCTGGTCACGGCTTTGGCAGGGAACACCTCTGCCCAGAGCAGTGCATGGACAGGCTGGTGGGAAACCCCATCCTGCTCCAGGCAGCTGAGCCAGTGACCACGGAGCAGAGACAGCCATCAGGTCATGAGTGTCAGCAGGGAGCACCTGGGCCATGAAACAAAGGCAGACATGTACAAAATCCAAGGAATCACTGAGAACAGGCTTGGAAAGGCATCCACAAGGTGGTTTCCCTCTCTTGAATTGCTCTTAACTGTTGTTTGTCCAGCTTCTTCCTGGGTCTCTCGTGGTTAAGGTGCCTTAACCTGCTCCAGCACCCTGATCCAGACAAGTCTTTCCTCATGGGCTAAAAGTCCCCTGTTGCAATCTAACCCCAGGCTTTGCCCCTTCATCTCCAGTTTCCATGAAAAGAGTCCACATTTCTCCCACGAAGGTGCCTGAGGGCAGACTGATATATGATGTATTTTGTTAATCAAATCTGTGCCATGAGTCAAATGATGGAAAGGCAGATGGTAATTCTTTGGGCTGAATAATTCATGTTAAAGCACTTCTTTGTTACCCCTTTTACCACATAAATCCATAACTCAGTGTTGAAAGGGGAAAGAAAGGTTAATTGCCCACTTGCCCAAGTGGAATAGTGATAGGTTTCATCCCATCCCCTTTCAGATGTCTAATGACAGAACCCACAACTCAAATTCATGTCTTTCATGCAAAAAACCTGCTGCACAGCCTGTAGAAGGAACACAGTGTAGACATAAAGAACTGGAAAACCACTGGGATAATTTCCCAGGGTCAGAGTCAATGACATCTTGTGGTCCTCCCTCCTCCAGATGTGGTGCAAGGGCTTTGTGCCTGTCGTGTGAACTGCTGCAGTGGGAGCAGGGTGGAAGTTATGGCCACTCAAAATGTGCTGTCTAGTCACAGAATCCTAGGATGGTTTGGGTTGGAAGGGACCTAAAATCTCAGCATGTTCCAACCCCCTGCCACAGGCAGGGACACCTTCCACCACCTCAGGTTGCTTGAAGCTCCAACCAGGCCTTGGACACTTCCAGGGATGAAGCAACCACAGCATCTCTGGGCAACCTGTGCCAGGGCCTCCCCATCCTCACAGCCAAGAATTTCTTCCCAATATCCCATCTAACCCAGCCCTCTCTCAGTTTGAAGCCATTCTTCCTTGTCCTGTCACTCCAGGCCCTGGTAAACAGTTCAATTCCAGCTCTCTTGAAGACCCTTTAGGTACTGGAAGGTTCTACAGGGGGACTTTTTACTTCTCCAGTCTGCTGAGCTGCTTCCATTTACCCATCAGTCCTCTTTAAAAATAAACCTCTTGTCCGTTTACTTGGACAAACCTTGCAAGCCCTTCCAGACACTTTGCACCTGCTCCAGCAGCCACTGCCTCCAGGGGAAATCATGAATCGTGTCCTGTATCCTGAGCAGAGGTCTGGGAGCTCTGCTTTGTGGCCAGGTGATGTTTGAGGGTCAACTGAATGAGTTCCAGCTCTAAGAACCACCTTGAGCCACTTCCAGCCCCAGCCACATCCAGCCCCAGCCACACTCAGCCCTCCCAAAGAAGCTGTTGAAAATTTTCCAGGACTCTTTCCACCAACTTCCCTGCTCTTTTCTCTCCTCCTGGCCACGGATGAAGTTGTTGCCTGAAGTGAAACACATTTGCACACAAACAGAGGTCTGTGCTATGAGCGGCAAATCACTCCTGGGCTTAACAGGAGTGAACATACACACCCTGTGTAACTGCTGGTCCTGGAGCATCCACAAACCACCAGCTCTGGAAAAAGGTCTGGACTGGAGCAAACTGGGGAAAAAGTTCTGCCTCTGGCCCAGGTTTTGCCAGTTCTTGTCCAACAGCATGAAACGATATTCAGTATCATATCCCACCTCAGTTCACTTCCTTTCAAACCATGTATTTCACCATTATGGAGAACATTAAGGACTACAGCAGCACACAGACTGTTAAAGTTTAATTAAAATTTAAAAAAAAATCTTTTAAATGTATAAACTGTAAATGGAGAATCCATAGAAGCTATAAATTATACAAAATATTTTGTATCTATGTATGTATATTTAATGGAATCATTATTACACCCAATTACATCACAAGTCTTTTAATATTTCATGAAACAGGTAAACTATTTATACTTTTTCTGCATAATATAACATTAATTTAGCATCAGCTCAGCCTGCACATGTGCCTTCGGATTTGCTTTCATTTGCATATTGCTGAATTTACACAGTGAGTCTTGCTAATTAATTTTTAGCTGGAACCCTCTAAAGCAATGTCGTGTTCTGACTCCTCCAAGGGTGCTTTGTGTGGCTGAGTCTTTCCAGGGGATGATTTAATAAGAGAGAGGAGTTTTGCTTTCCTGGGGGAGTTAATGGGGTGCATAAATTCAAAGCTAAGAGCCTTGCCTGTGGCTTGGGTGGTTTAAACCACACCCAAGATGTTTTCTGGCCTTGACTGAACACAAAGATTGAACGTGGGACCCTATAAAGAGTAAAAATCTGATTTCAGAGTCACCATTGCAAGGCCTGAGGTTTTGTTCTGGTGGTTAGTAAAGCATTAAAAGAAATATCAGGCTAAAGAGAGGTAAAAAACCTCCCCAATCTCCAGGTTCTTTGAGTCTTTGCATTGCACCTGAAAACTGCTGGTGTGAGCACAGACCTCAAGGCTGAGCAGTCAAAAGAAGTTGTTCGGGTGTTAGTTCGCAGTGGTCAGTGCTGTAATCCTGTGGCATTCAGCTTCCAAACCCTCATCAAATGTCTGGGGGAAAAGTGCTTTAGCCACCAGAAGAGTTCCCATTATTCTCTTCATAACCAGTTATATTACAGTTATGCAAACATCTCACATTTTAAAGTGAGTTTTTAAGAGTAGTTTCATTTTTAAAACTGAGACTCGTTTAGGTTAAAAAGGACCTTTAAGATCATGGAGTCCAAAATCAACTTCAGCAAAATCAGCTGAAATCCTTGTCAGTTAGAGGAGTGCAGCTCTTGGAGCAGCATTCTCCTCCCCTTGTGATTGTAGTTAATTAACATAATGCACTTTCTGCCTTCCAAAACGTTCCTTTTATCCACCCCCTTGAATTCTGCAACAATTCACCGAAGATTAATCACTAAAAGCAGCATTTCTATTTAAAGCTGAATAAGTCAGTGTCATTAGAATTTCCCAACATGACTACTGCAGTCAACACGAGCTGGTGAGTCTTGGGTTGGTCCCACCTTGGGTCTGGAGTCAGAGATGCTCAGATGGGAGGAACTTGAGAGAAGCCCTTGATGTCACAGCCTCCATCTGATCTGAACTTTCCTCTGACAGGAATGGAGTAAAATCAGCACGTGCCTTAATCCTGACTCTGTGCTTGAGTGGGAGGAGTTGTGCCCTGGAAGTGTCAGGATCTCTCTAAAGGCTACAAAATTAGTCCAGACAGCTGACTCACATGTGAATATCTATCACACAGGTGTCTGCATTCAGTCAAACAAATCCCACCCAGGTCTTCAAAGTGTCATTTGTCCTCATTTTCCTTTACCTGAAATCATGGGAGGATCTACCAGTCTTACAAGATTTTGTCTGAAGCTGATGGACATCCTGAGAGATAATTTTTGAGCACCACTGTAATGCCATGTTGATGATAGATACACAACCTTTGTGCTGTCAGAGCTGCACTAAAAAACTCAGAATAAAAAGGGAAGCAAAAGGCTGAGCTGTCCCAGTCCCTGATCCAGACAAAGTGTTTGATGCTCCCTCTGCCTCACCGAGCACAATCCTGTTGTGAGACATCCTTGTTTTCCTTCAGAACAATCCCTGTCATTGTCAAGCAGCGTGAGACAGACACCCTGCTCCTCCTCTCCATCCTCCTGCCTCCAAACTTTGTTCTTTTCCATGCTTCCTGCCAGGCATTTCTCCTTGGGTGATCCCCTGATGGGAATTCTGAATGGGAGCTTTGTAACTACGGGGCACAGCAGCGAGCGACCCGCTTTCGGCTACGGAGAGATGAAACTGGAATTAAACCCAGACCGGGAACTGGGAAGGAAAGGTTATTTCTTTGGATGTCAGCAAGGAGAATGAATCAGTCACAACCACTTAAGGAACCCCAGGGAACTGCTCAAGCATATGTGATGCATGAAGGCAGATCTAATTGGGGAGATTTTTTTGGGAAGAGGTTCATAAAAACGCGTCTGTCTCCGTGGCAACCGAACACGTAGGAGTGCACTTGGTCTGGCTGATCACCAGAGCCCTCAGCTTGGGGCTGTCCATCTCTTAAATAAAGCCTAATTGGTTTTTTCCCATCTTTTTCCTGAGACAGGAGTCTGACTCTCTTCTACCAATGGTAAATATGGATGATTTTTCCCACCAAAATGCCCAAAGCTGTGCTTTCCAGACCACATCCAGTCTGCTGGAAGTGCAGCGGGGGAAGCCTCAGACAGTCAACCCCTTGGTCTCCAAAGGACACCTTATCTCACGTGCTTGTCATGCACTACATCTTGTCCAGATGTGGCACATTTTCTAGGAATCACTGGAGCAGCACGTGCAGGGCATGAATCAAAGTCACCACGTTGCATCTGAGGAGTACATATATGTTTTTCATTAGTAAATTGAATTATAGCCCCACACCGACCATGACCATGACTGCATTAGCCTCTATCAATCAACAAGACAAAACACACTCAGCCAGAATCCTCTGCTCTTTCCAAATGAAAATGGAACTGGATCAATAGGGAAAGCAAAAAAATCTGCTTTTCAGTTCACAGGTATTGTTTCCAAGTTCCTTGATGTGGATTGGCAAGTACAGAAAAGCAGGGGATTATAAAAGATGATAAAAATAGTTCTATTGCAGTCCCTAAAAACAAAACTCTTGAAAGTTTTTTGTTCTGGAGGAGCAACAGAGGTGCATTGTAGCACCATTCATAACTCTGTAAAGATCACTGGATTGGGGCAGTTAATTGTTTTTCAAGATTAGCCCATAGATAAAATCATACAGATTATGAGGACAATGTTTTGTGTGTTTTCAACAATGTATTAGTTCCTCCTTCAATTGATAAAATAATTAAGGGCTTGGTTGAAAGGGCATATTCCTCTCTGAGACCACTGGTGCCTGAAAGCATGAAATTTCAAAATGTTTCCAATAGTTGTTCATTGAAAGAGGAATAATCCATTTTCTGCCCAATTATTTTCAAGAGAGCAATAAAAACTGTATTAGGAATATTTAAAAATGTAAAAAGTGCACTCCATTCCAATGGGCTGAACTTCGGCGCTGCACCATCATTTGCAGAGGATAATGAAAATGTTAACCTTGGGAGAAACCATTTTGTCCACAAATTAATGACAAATAAGAGGAATATTAGTCCCAGACTAATTGCTAGGCTCGTGTACTGCAGAGTGTGCTATATATAAGTTGTCATTCGGTTCTGCAGGTTATATAACTAATTTTTAATTCACTTTTCCTCAGCTGGCAAAGGGTTTCAGAATGATAGAAGAGACTTAATAGCTTTCAGTGTGGAATATATGAACACACTGAGGAATGCCACCAATAAATGGAAGGCTGTATAACCTGAGTGGGCCTTAAGATGCTTCCCAGTTATTAGAAATTAACTCTTATGTCAGAGGAAGTTTGCTCAGGTGCAATTCTCAGATTCCTGAAGGATGTTGAAGATGGGGGTGGTTCTTTCACAAGCTCTAACTGATTTTATTTCTTTTCACAGAAAGTTAAGAGCTGCTCTGGGTTGTGGACTTTTCTGATTTTCTTTTTTTTTTCTCTTTAGTGGCACAGTCATAAAAGTAAAACAGGCTGAACTTGCATGAGAAGAAATTTATTATATAATGAGTTCACTGAAGAGTAAAGTTGAAACAAAAAAAGAAAGGTAAATCCTTTGGTCACACTGGTAACTCCTATCAGAAAACAAACCATGACAAAGTGGAAAATACAGGGGAGGATTTTAGTTCTCCAATGCTTGACTTCACAATTTGATTTCAGCAGGGAAAATCCCATTCATCAAGAGCCTGTCTCTGAATCACAACACTCTGGAGCTATTTTCAATTCTCAGTTCCCCCAGTCTCTCAAAAACTCCTGGAAATGATGCTACTCTGTTATATCCTAAATGTAGCATGGAAAGAGGAGTTTCTCTGAGCCAAAAAAAGAGAAGCTCTGCTTTGTGCTGGCTGTGCCCTGAGCTGGTTGTCCCTGGGGTCACAAGTGTCCTGAGGAGCAGGGCCCTGAGCTCAGGGCTGGGGACACCAGCTGGGGTGTTCTGCCACCTGCACTGGGACAAGGGGACAGGGGATGGGGAGGACCCAAGTGAGGAGGAGGAAACCCCACCATGGGCATCACAGCTCAGGTGATGGCCACTGAAGGTTCTGCTGGAGGTGAGAAACAGATCCAATATTTCTCCAGCACCTCGAGAGATGGTGATGGAGTGAGCATCACATCAGAGGAAGGAAGAGATACCAGGATATTTCCTTGTATAATAATTTAAAGGGTATTATTGAGCCTTTTCTGTGCCACCTTGGACTGTGTTGGTGCTGTTGTAACTGGGCTGATAAGAGCTGTGTGTTTCCTTTTGGTCAGAGTGTAAAACTCTGGTTAGACTAATCAGATTCTTGGTGCCAGATGTATGGTGTGACCCTTTTCAAGACCCTGACACTCCTGTGGAACCCTCTGTCTTGCTCCTTCCAAGCTTTGCTATCTCTGCCACACAGTCAGCACTAAGCAACATGATCCAAACCAATCATTTCCATGTGTCCAGTGCCAGAAATTGGTACTTGGTAGCCTTTTATTTCTGAGCATGGATTTAGAAGGTCTCTGGGTTAGTTCATGCCTGCAATGGGATCTACATATTTGTCCTCCTGCATTTCTCCTCTGCTGGAGTGTCAGTCTTGTGTGTGAAACCCATGTGGACATACAGGAACTGAGGGGAAGGGGAAACCATGGAACCAACAGAATGGTTTGTGTTGGAAGGGACCTTAAAGCCCATCTTGTTGCAACCCCTGGCCATGGACAGGGACATCTTTCACTAGGCCACATTTCTGAGAGCTCCATCCAACCTTCTTTAGGCTGAAGCAGGGGCATCAACCCCAGGCAGGAGAGACCCAAGCCTAATCCATGGGGAAGATATATCTGGGCAGGGAGGTAAACTGCTCTCGCCTGGTGGCTTAAACAAATCAACTACAAGTAGAGACTGCAGCAAATGAGTAGCAAAAACTGTTGGAATTAATCTTCTGCAGCAAATGATCAACACAGGCAACTGTAAGAACAACCACCAGATGCTGAAATTCCTCCTGACAGGATGTGAACCAAGAAAAGTAGTGAACTCAGAAAAGTTTTAGTCCTTTTTACTGCCCATTGCACCTTAGCAAGCATCCCTCAGCCTCAGGGGGGAATTCTCTGGTGGTCAGGTGGTGCTGATACTCTCTGCATGGCTGGGCCATCAGTTCCTCCATCCTTCATATGGATTATACCTGCAGATCTCACACAGATCAAGGTCATGCTGCTGTTGCAAGCCTTGTCCTGCCTGTGCAGTGATGTGTTTGCACAGCATCATTCAGGATATGATTCCTGCAGTGGCTGAGTGTTGGAGCTGAGCATAACACCATGCCCAAAATGAGATACTCATTGCTTCAGATGACAGATGGGAGGGGTGTTAGTTTGGAGGAAAGTTTGAATTTTACTCATAGAATCCCAGCCTGGTTTGGGTTGGAAGATCTTAAATATCTTTTTCCCCCCCCTGCCATGGACTGGAACATCTTCCACTAGCCCAGGTTGCTCCAAGCCCCCATCCAACCTGGCCTTGGATGCTTCTAAGGGTCCAGGGGCAGCCTCAGCATCTCTGGACAATCTGTGCCAGGGTCTGCCCAACCTCACAGGAAAATATTTCTTCCCAATATCCCATCTAAACCCCCCCTTTGATAGTTTGAAGTTATAACCCCTTGTTCTATCACTACACACCCTTTAAAAAAGCTCTTTTCCATCCTATCCCCAAAGATGGACATGGATATGGAAGGAGTAAGGATTGTGTGGGAAGACAAGGAAGTGCCTGTCCTCTTGCTAGTTGAACCGTCGAGACTAAAAGATGATTTTTCACATCATTTAAATTCTGACTGTATTTATGGTTGGTTTGCTTGGGGGGGTTGTATGTTGTTGGGGTGTTTTTTTCCCCTATGCAATTTTTTTGTTGCTGCTTAGAATCACCAAGTTAAAATTTCATAAATGAATACTTTTATCTGTCTTCTCCTGGAGGTTAGGATAATTTTCAGATAACATCCCATCTCTTTCTCCTTAGAGGTATCGTGATCCTAAAATTGGGTACAAACTCTGAAGAGCCCAAAGCCTTTAACATAAGCTATAAAACACTTCAAGGGATAATAGGATATGCATCCACTTTCTCTGCATGACTGAGCTGGTACTGCAGAGGTCAGAAGAAGGAGAACTGTCTTCCAACACCCAGAAATAAGCAGGGAATCTCTCTGCTGTGCTGCAAAGCAGACAGGAACCTGCCTAAAACGTGCTGAGGACAGGCCTGACAGGGAGGGGTGAGAGAATGTGGGAGTCAGGAAAGGGCAGTAGAAATGGGGCTGTGGGTTGGAACACACCTTTTGCAGATTCTCAGGCTAAGGAGTCAGGGGCAGTTTCCAAGTTGGAGGACTCAGGGATAACGATGGATCTGCAGGATGACCTTGGCCAACAGTGACCTGAGAGGAGAACCTGCTGATAGTCCATGGAATGATACAAGTGGAAGGTTCTATAAATAAAGTTAAAATTAAGATAGATAAGAACTGTGTGAATTCACCAATTTTATACAATATATTTTAGTTGATATTTAGCTATAATTGTGTGTTGTTAAATAGTTTTGATGGAGTGTATTAGTTTTAGAAATGTGCCTAATTGTGTGTGAAGAGAGTTCCTTCTTGTACTTTTGAAATCCCTGCTCAGGGGAACACAAAGATGCAAGAATGGAAACATTAAGGAGAAGAAGAACAAAGCCTTTCCTGCCATTCCTGAGTAGAACTGTAACTTCAGAAGAAGAGGAATAAACTCTCATGTTTGTTTTTGATGCAGTCAGGGTGTCTCATTAACAGCTCAGGCTCACGAGCCTCTTACTGAGACACTGAAACTGTATCTGTGCACAAAAGTCGTGGGCTACAGGTGTGGGCTGGGCTGCAGCACCAATTCCAGGGCACAGCCATGAAGAAGTTGACTCTTGAAGTTCATTGAGGGCTGGTGGCTTTGTCACTCCCATTTTTCAGCCAGACACCCTCGTGGAAAAAGATGGAATTGTCCTCTCATGGGTGTTAAATGATGGCAACACATCATTTGGGCTTGGGAATCATGGCTTGGGAATTAGGAAGTCCTCCCTTTGACTCCCTCTGGCTCTGAGCAGGAATCAGGTAATTGCCTGGGATGTGGGACACTTCCACCTGATCCTTCCTCCCAAGCCTTGGTGCTAAGTCTTGCCCCTGCTTTGGGCTGCCTTCACCCAGGCTGTGCTCTGCTGCTGTGGAGTTTCTGGCTCCTTTTTTTGGGCATTATTCACATGGAAACAGCAGATGGAGTGGAGAGAGGAGGTTTTAGGAACACAGCACCAGGTGAGATGTCTTGGTCCTCTATTATAAGATTTGTAGAATTCAATCTCTTAAATAAAGGCATCAAGTGCCATTTAAGCTTGGTTTCTTATCCTTCTTCCTCTGATAGCCAACTCCAAACCTCCGGTTCTGATGATTTGATTCTTTTTTTCCTGATTTTCAGCCCGAATTTATTCACAAACCCTCTGATCTCTCTCGTTTTGCATTCATGGTGGCAGTCCTGCCCTTCCTGTCATCTAGTTGAAGAGTTTTGACCACCTTCCCCAGTTTTTACACAGTCCAGCAAAATTTTTCTCAGTGACAATTTGGTTCAAGAAACGAAATGTGGTGAAACTCCTCTCCTAAAACAGGTTTTGCTGCCCCTCAATCACCTGATCAGCCCTTCCCTGTGCTTGTTCCAGGATAAGTTAATTTATAGAACATGAATGTCCCAAATTGCACATTGAATTTACCTCCCCACCAACATGAGACAGGATTGTGCTGACCTGCAAAGAAACTCAATTCCACATCAGCTGTAGAGGAAAAAGGCAGTTCTCATGGTGTCCATGGGAGTGGAAGACAGATGGGAGAGGCTGGGTATTATTCCCAAGACCACACGCGAGACAGGATCCATCACTTCTCATCCCATAATGAAGCAGTGCCAGCACAACTTTCCCTCCCAGGACTTCCTCTTATGCATTTTTTAATCAGGACTGAAGCAACTGGCAATCATGACATGTAGCATGGCTGGGAGATGACAACCCCTTGAGATGAGTGAAGGCAGCTGTGCCTCAGAGGCTGCATCTATGCCCTCTGCAGATGCTGCTGCCTCTGTTTTCATCTGCTTTACCACCGTGGGACTTCTCTGCAAACCCAATACCTGCCTGGAATTTCTCTGCCTGGATGTTGAAATCATGGACTCACAGAATGGTTTGAGGTGGAAAGAACCTTCAAGGTCATCTTCTTCCACTCCCCTGCCATGGGCACAGACACCTTCCTTTAGCTCAGGTTGCTCCAAGTTACATCCAACCTGGCCTTGGACACTTCCAGGGATGAGGAAGCCAGAGGTTCTCTGGAAATCCTGCACCAGTGCCTCAAAGTAAACAAGTTCTTCCTAAAATCCAACCTAAACCTACTTCCTTTCAATTTACATCATCTATAGGATGGGCACCTCCCTTTGGGCAAATCACCCCCAGCTGCCTTTACAGTGGAGTGAATGAGGGTCCTTGACTTCTGACCCAACAGTGTCCCTGTGGAGAGCACCAAGGGTGGGATGCAGCCACGTGCCCTGGACCCAGCTCAGGGTTGGATGAGTCCTGTGGGTGTTTTCCTCTCTGAACAAGGGCTAAGAGTGAACTGAAAAGCAGCAACAGCCCCAGAAAAGGGCTGTCTGTCAGAGACTCAGGCCCTGCTGGAGTCCTTGTGCTTCAGAGCTGCCTTTCTCCACCCCAGGGTTTTATCCCCAGAGCCCAGAAGTGTTTGACATGCACAGGGTGTTCCTCACATCTCTCAGGCTTGCGTGGCCACTGCGGTGGGGGCAGCAATTTTTCTCCTGGTTGCTGCTAAGATTTCAGCCCTGACAATGGGAGACACCTTGCTGCATAGAAAAGGAGAAATGGGAAGAATTCTGAGTGACTTTTCTTCTGCTGAGCAGGGTTTGCAGCTCTGTAATGCCACCGAAAGAAGTCCACCACTGATTTGTAAGCAGGGTGTATTTGAGGAGGAGGAGCTGCAGGATTTTCCTTTGAAGGCTCTTGTCAGAGGTGTCTGAACGCAGCTGGCAGGCAAGTGCAAAATGAGATTTGATGGTAGGAAGGAGAAGGAGGAAAATGAATGAAGGTGGAAAATTTGAAATGAAAATATGAAACAAACTTGTCATGCTTTGTGGGTTTGTTTTTTCTTGTTGTTTTTTTTGGTTGGTTGGTTGGTTTTTTCTTTTTTTTTTTTTTTTTTTTGTGGGATGCATCATCAGCAAAATGAATCCTCTTGGGCAAGGAGGGAGGTAACTTCTGCCCTTGAGACCTTAAAAGAATGATCTGAAAACTTTGCCTGCCTCATGCACAAGGCTAACACAGAATGGTGAGACTTCTCTGGAGGTCAAACAGGATGAGAATGGTCCTTCTGGCATCTCATGTTGCAGGGGAGGATGAGCATCCCTGTTTATAGACAGTGAAAGCAAGCCAGAGGAGCAGCAAGGGGCGTGCTGAGAAGTGGCAGAGCAGTAAGGGGTGTAGTGCCCAGAGTGGCCGTGGATGTTCCATCCCTGGAATTGTTCCCCCAGGTTGGATGGGGCCCTGAGCAACCTGATTTTAGTGAGTGGCATCCCTGCCCATGGCAGGGGTTTGGAATGAGATGGCCTTTAAGGTCCCTTCCAACCCAAACCATTCTGTGATTCTATGACTTTGTGATTCAGATTTACTCAACCTGCAGCCCTGATCAGTGTCCCTTCTCCCAAGGAGTGGCTTCTCCCACCTCAGGCTTGGTCCATTGTGTTCCAAAGCATCGCAGTGGATGTGGGCTCAGACCTGCTGCAGATGCTCAGCTGTGTTCTGGTGTCAGGAGGGGCAGTGCAAGGAAAGCAAAGCTCCCTGCTCGTTCTCAGGGTTGGGGCTGACCATGTTCCACCCAGAAACAGAACTCTGGCTGGTGGTAGAACACAGATCCTTGGCTCCCATCCTCGTGTATCCCATCCCTCGTGGGGGATCCCATCCCATACATCCCTCGTGTATCCCATCATGTGAAGCACACTTCACTGACCCATCTTGCACACCAGCCACAGGTCCTGTTCTTCTGACAGAACCTCCTCCTGCACTGGGAAATTCCAGATTGGGATGCCCAGCAAGAAGGATGTTTTTTCCCAGCTCTCTGATCTACTCCATGTGAACTGTGGGACAGAGTGTATTGAAATCCATCCTATCTCATAAAGAAACTTTCCAGAAAACACTCAGAACTTTCCAGAGGGAGGAAAAAAACCATCAAATCCAACTGACGCAGCCCTGGGGAATCTGTGGCTCTTGTCATTATTGCCTGGAAGGAGTCAGGCCCATGCAGGGATCTGTCACTGCCAAGAGGCTCTTGAACATCTGTTGCAACTGCAGCAGCATCAGAATGAGGAGGAGAAGATTAATGACTCTCTGGCTGTTCCTGGTTAATGCATCTTCCCTGGCAGCCTGCAGTCAGTGCCAGGGCTGCCCTGAGCTTGGGGGACTCAGTGGGGACACCCAGACAGCTGGGAGGCTCTGGCCTGAAATGGCTTCATTTAAAAGTTGTTCTCTGCTTAGATTGCTTTTAAATGTTGCTAACTTGTCCCTTGGGGTTTTTTTCCCCCTTTAGCTCCAACTTTGAGAGGAATGAATGAGCCTGAAAGTGGATGCAAACAGAATTTGGAGCTGGGATGAAGGCTGATTTCATTTGAACAGTGCAACCATCACAGCTAGTGGGGCTCCTTTGACTTTGAGGATCAGAAAAGGGGGATGTAGGTGGGGAGGTGACATGTGATAAAGGACCTGGATAGAAAAGGGTGAAAACAAAAAGCAGTTACAGCAACTACAAACCCTCTTGTGGGTGGATCAGCGAGTGAATGTTCAGGGGGAAACACTGAGACCATCATCAGCACATTTGCTGATGACACCAAGTTGGGAGGGAGAGTCAACCTGGTGAAAGGCAGGAGGGCTCTGCAGAGGGATCTGGATGGGCTGGAGAGATGGGCTGATTCCAATGGGATGAGGTTCAACAAGGCCAAGTGCAGGTCCTGCCCTTTGGCCACAACAACCCCATGGAGCTCTCCAGGCTGGGGTAGAGTGGCTGGAGAGGGGATGGGCAAGAAGGGACCTGAGGGTGCTGATGGACAGGAAGCTCCACATGAGCCAACAGTGGGCCCAGGTGGCCAAGAAGGCCAATGGGATCCTGGCCTGGATCAGGAATAGCATGGCCAGCAGGAGCAGGGCAGGGATCCTTCCCCTGGACTCNTTGAACTGAGATTGGCCGTGGCGTCAGTGCCATGATCTGGTGAAGGGACTGGAGTTGGATCAGGGGTTGGACTCGATGATCTCAGAGGTCTTTTCCATCCCAGTCCATTCTATGATTCTATGAAAGTGGGCAGTGTCTCGGGCCATCAGCCCTGGCACTGTGCCATGGAAGCCCTTCCACAGCCCGTGTGCCACCGTGGTGGACGATGGAAGGTCTCAGAGCTCTTTCCCAGCCACCAACTCACGGTAACTTTCTCTGGGGGTTGAGGATAGAAGAGCAAGAAATAGTGCATGAAGCGTCTGTGGGGGAAGGAGGAAACTCCATCATGGAAAGGGTGTGTGACATCCCTCCCTGGTCCCATCCCACCCATGGACACCAGGGACAACGTGCTGTGGAGCTGGGGGAAGGATGGTGGTACCCAGAGGGAGGAGGCTTTGCTGGGGAATGGACATACCAGGGGATGCTGGAGGTGCAGGGGGAGAAGGTGCTGGGATGAAAGGGAGCTGGGGGAGAGCTGCAGGCAGGGGGGATGTCAGGGACAGCAACTGCACTGAGAGAAGATCCTGAGGTGTCACCGGCACTGATTGATGCCACATCAGCAAATGCTGGGTCTGATGTCTCCCAGCCCCGCAGGAGGGACGTGGGGGCAGGTGGATATCACAGAGGGATAAAAGCCAATTGCTGCAAGTTGCCAATATCCTGCTAAGCCAGAACTCCAACTAAGTGACAGCTGCATTTGCAGTGCTGAAGGTGTTTGCCCCAGGGAGTGGTGGCTGTGGTGCAGAAAGGTCATGCCCACCTATTTTGGGGAGGCCCTTTCCAGGCCATGACCTGGCATAGCACGTGGCTCTTTCACTCCATGGCCTTAGTTATTATTTTTACTGTGGTTTTTTTGCTCTTCAAAGTGCCTGGCACACCACATCCAAGTGTGCCTGTGACTTTGGTGGGATCAGGAGCTGTGGGAATAGTTGGGCACCCTGTGGTGGAAGGATCAAAATCCGGGGGAATTCTGGGTGTGAGAGCTCTCCCAAGTGAACAGCCCTTGGATTCTTCATTTATGGAGACACTGTGACTGATGTGCCACACACATACTGGGGACAGTTTGGGGTACCAGGATTTGGAAATGATCTTAGCAAACACAAGGACACAAGTCTAAAAGTTTCTGATGCCAAACTAACTTGCTTAAAGCTGGCCAGGGAAACCCTGTGTTTCTTCAATTCTTTAAATAGAGGATGGCAAAGTCCTCGTGGTGAGATGTGCTTCCATCCTTGGTGAACCACTTTTCATAGAATGCTAGACTGGTTTGGGTTGGAAGGGACCTTAAAGATCCTCTAATTCCATCCCCCTGCCATGGGCAGGGACACCTTCCACTCTCCCAGGTTGCTCCAAGCCCTGTTCAGCTTAGCCTTGGACACTTCCAGGGATCCAGGGGCAGCCACAACTTCTCTTGCCAACCTGTGCCAGGGTCTGCCCACCCTCAGAGGGAAGAATTTCTTCCTGATCTCTAATCTAAACCAACTCTCTTTCAGTTTGAAGCCCTTCCCCCTTATCCTATCACTCCATGCCCTTGTGAAAAGTCTCTCTCCCCTTCCTTTGGTGTGACAAAACAACTGCAGGGCAACATGAGCCTCGTCATGCCTCCGTTTCAATGAGTCTGATTGTTATTAATGATAATAACAGCACTTACGGGTCCTAATCAGAACCAGCACTGGGCTGGTTCCTGACTCAAACACCATGTGAGCAGCAGAGACACCTCTTCTACCTCCCTGTTCTTTTGTGAAACCCTAGGAAGGTGAAATTAATTCTGACATCAGCAAGAAAGCTGCATCTTGTTATTCTCCCAACTCTTGCTCTCCCAGATTTTTCCTTTTCCAAACAATATGTGAGATTAGCCCTTAATTTGCTGTATTTTCATGCATTTCTCCAAGCTGTTACTCCCTTAAAATGCTACTCGTGCTGCTCCAACACCAGAAATTTTGATTTTGTCTACTTCTATAAATTACTGCCCAAATATTTCAGCACCCACTTGATTTGTGTAATCCTATCAATTTTATTCAGGTTTAAGCCCCGTGAGTTATAAAACTGAGGCCTGTGATGTGCTATAAATTTGAAGGCACATGAAACATTTGTGCCCAATTTAAAAGCACTATAAAAGATCAAAACAGTTTGCTGTGCTGGAAAATCTTGAAAGCTGTGCAAAATCTACTCCATTCTGAGAGCAGGGCTTGGAGAAATTGCATCTATGTTGTGATTCTGAATGTATATGGGGAGGCATCGCTCAGAGGTAAAGAAAGGGCCTTGTAAAATTGTCAGACTTTATCAAATTGTGAAATTTGGCTGTTGGAGTCCTCCTGGCTACTGAGAAGACTGTGTAATTCAGGATCTCCAGGCATCCAAGATGCTGCAGGGAATGAGCTCTGTGGGATACTCGTGGTGAACAACAACCGAGTCAATGGCCATGAATCCAGCAGAGCCCCTTCGCAGCTCCTCTGCTCACGGAGGACTTGGCAACCTGATGATGCTGTGGGAGAGATGCTCCCAGGTGACCAGCCAAGGGAAAACACCCTGGACCTCAAATCTCAATGCCTTGCAGTGACTTCCACTCTGATACTGATGCCCAAAACACCCACAGCTTGTGGCACCCAGGAAATTGTGCCTGCCCAGGCAGCGCAAACCCTGTGCCACCCCAGCACCTCAGCTGTGATCCCACTTTCCTCCCACCCAGCTCTGCTCAGCTGGAGGATTCCAAGTCCACGAGTTCTGCTGCTGAAGGCTGAGGTTCCCAAGAGCCAATGAACATGTTTCAGGCAATCAGTCACTAGGAGCCTGTTTGCTTCCACTTGTGCCACAGCTGAGTCCAGGATCCGTGGGTTGACCTTTCCAACGCTGTGGATCTTTTTCTTCTTGTTTCTCATGCATGGAAGAGGAAGAAAGGGGGAGGGATAATTCTTGGATTTCACTTGCTAAACCATTTCTAACCCCTGAATTATCTGCCTGACCTCCAGGTGTGATTACAGAGAGTCACAGGTTTCTGTGGCATGTGCATTCCATGTCACCTTTTGTTTCCCATATCAACTTCTGTGCCCCATGACAACTTTACCAGCCCTGTGTGGGGCTGTTGGCAATTTGACCACTGTAAAAGCAGCTGATGGACCAGCCCTGATGAGGAAATCCATGCCATGGCTTCTTCATTTTAGGAGGAGGGAACTGGCATGTCAAAGCACTAAGATCTTGTTTATTTGGATGGGATGTAGCAATAGTCACCCTGTTGGGCAAGTCAGAGTTTCAGGGTTGGTGTTGTGTACAAAGTCCTTCTCCATCATGGGACAGGCAGTAACAGACTCTCTGCTTTCAGGATCCACTGACAGAGCAAGAACATACCACATTTCACTTTTTAGTAGGGTAAGGATGTCAGATGCCTGAGGAGATGGAGCCTCAGCTGGAAGAAAGAGCAAGAACACAAGGAGGGGAAATCTGAGCCAGAGAAACCCACCATAGATTGAGAAATAGCATGGGTTGGGTGTGCAACCTATGCTGGCTTGAGATGGGCTCTGAGAAGGTCCAAATGGCCTTCAGGACATGGAGAAAGGGCAAGTTTACACCTTTCCAAGGTAAGTATCTTGTACTTGTGTGCTACAGGCAGGGTGCAGGCACACAGGAGACCTCACAGCCAGCACAGGTTTGCTGGTGATCTCAGGGCACTTTGGAGGATCATCAAAATCAGCTGCAGATGGAGGATGTGTAAAAAGCTGTGCAGGTTCCTCTGAGCCCAAGAAAGGACAAGGAAAGCACTGAAGCAATGGGATGTGTAATAGGAAGAGAGAAGGGATCAGTCTACAAGACAGGGAAGAGGAGAAAAGCTGCCTGCTGTGGACTTGAAAGCTTCAGCACAAGAAAGAATAAACCCTGGAGCACTGCCCTAGCAGAAGCTATTCCCACTTCTCCATTATTCTCTCTTTTCCTAATTTTCTCCCTTTGATCTTGACTTGATGCATCTGAGACTCGCATAATTTCACCCCCCGGGCGAGTGGAAGAGCTGCAAACCTTCTCCTTCCTTTTTTCAGACACACCCCACAGGCAGTTTTCTGGTTTGGGTGCCCCGTGGACTCGATGTGCCCTCCATCAGCAGGTCACCTCTGCTCTGGGTTCTCCCAGGGTGAGCCAGGGAAACTGTCTCTAAGGAAGTTGGTTTGGGAATGACTTTGCTCCAGGGACTACTGCACTCGGTGTCTTTACGATGCTGATGGCTGGAAGGTTTGGGGTCCCTGGTCAAGTCTAGATGTGGTATCTGAGGTTTAAGGTCCTCCCTCAGCTCCTCTCCCATATACCCCAAACTATTTGCTGGTGTCTTAGGGCAAAGTAGTCCATCAGGGTTACTTGTGGCTTAAACAAATGGAGTCTGAGAGGTGCTTCCATGAATATCTGAGCTCAAGGCAGCAAGGAAAGGAGCAGAGCTGAGGTATTCTGGTCCTGCAAAGCATCTACTGCAGATGACACAGAGATTTCCACAAGGCATTTCCAGAGGGCTCACTGGGAAACGTTAGTGCATGTGGATAAAGGCAGACAATGGGAATTCTTTCTCAGGATCATGTTGTGACTGGAAAAGGAAATACTGCTTCACTATCTCTTATTGGCCTCACAGTTTTAGAAAGATTTTTGTTTTGGTTTGGTTTGTTTTCATCTCTTCATGTCACTGAGAAAGGGCAGAACAGGTCTTTTTCTTCTCAGCAAGAGGAAGTCACCAGCAGGAGCAGCTGAGCTGAGCTCTCTTTTCAGTGCTTGAAGGGTTAATGCTGAGCTTGAGTCAACCCACAGATCCCAACAACATGCTCAGCAGGCCGATGGCTGACTCCAAAACCTTCCCTGGCTTCAATCTTTTCTTGCTGACAGCATGTCTCTAGACTGGAACACCCTCTGGGTGCTGGAAGACAGTGGTTTCCTTTCCTTTGATGTCACTATTTTTCGCTACACTTGGTCCTCACTCCTCTGAGATGAAGACGTAGAGGGATTCCCACCCCATCACAAGGAAATACCTGCTGTTCTTAAAGACCCCAGAAAGTAACCCTGAGAAAAGTCTCAGGAAAGAGTTTACCCACCAAAAACTGTTTCTGGCCCTGTGCAGGCTGGAATTCTGGCATAACTCATCCCACAGACTGAGCATTTGCCATTCTTTCCCTGGCTTATGTCATATTCCTAATCAAATATGTGTCAGTCACGTGTTTTCCAGGGCTCCTGTGAGCAGCATTTTTAGGCTCTGAATTGCTGTGAGAAGTGCTGATGGTTTGCTCTGAATATTTTAATTATGATTCTTGTTTCTGCCTCCCAACTGGACAGACTCTATTTTTTTTTCCTCTTTTCTCATTGCTGGTTTTGAACACTGAAAGCTTCTGGCCAGGTGTCAGGAGCTGTGCTACCTTTTCTGTTGTAGGTGTTTGTCTTGAAGTTATTTCAAGGAGACACTGGAAATAGTGCAGACATTCCAGTTAAGGCAGAATCACCCTCAAGAAAGCTTATTATTAAAAAACAAACAAAACAGAGAGAAAAAAGGATTTGAACACCAGACCAATGTTTTCAGTGTGAAAATACCCATTCATTTGCAGGACTGACTGAGGAAATATGATTTAAAAATCCAATGCTGTCAGAGGCTGGCAATGCAGGATATCTTGCTATCAACCCATACTTCAAAAAGAGGGTTTTTTTTTGTTTTGTTTTGTTGTGTTTTTTTTTTTTTTGTTTTGTTTTGTTTTGTTTTTGTTTTTTTTTGTATATTTGGTTTTTGTTTGTTTGTTTGTTTTGGTTTTTTTTTTTTTTTGTTTGGTTTGTTGTTTTTTTTCTTAATCACTTTTATCTACATTAAAATTGCAAATGCTGACAGTGCAAACCTTGGTGGAGAACAGACTGTGCACAGTTCCCTGCCGAGCTGGATGATGCCTTCTAAGAGTGTGTCACAAAACATGCCCATATATACTCTTCTTTATGGAAATCAAGGTCTGCAGTGGTTTCACCAGTGTTATCAACCTTTTCTCCTAGAATATTTCCTTCCTGCTTCCAGGTGTCCCTGCCCAGGGCAAAAGAGTTGGAATTAGGCGACCTTTAAGGTGCCTTCCAACCTGAGTCATTCAGAGACTCTATGGCTGGGTGATGACATCCTTTAGTTTGCAAGGCCCCAGTTGACCTGAAATCATAACCATGGGGCCTTCACAGCTCCTTTGAGCCTCTGGAATTGATTATCAGGGGCCTTCTCAACAGCTCCCTAAGCCCAGCACTGCTGAGGCCACTGTTGTGCTGCAGCAAACAGGTTGTGTTGTAAACAACCAGATCATAGAATCCTAGAATTAATTGGGTTGGAAAAGACCTCTGAGATCATCGAGTCCAACCCTTGATCCAACTCCAGTCCCTTCCCCAGATCATGGCACTGATGCCATGGCCAATTTCAGTTCAAACACCTCCAGGGAGGTGAATGCCCCCCTCTCTGGGCAGCCCATTCCAGTCCCTGGTCACTCTCCAAAGAATTCCTTTCCAATATCCAACCTAAATGTCCCCTGGCAGAACTCCAGCCCTGTCCCCTTGTCCTGTTCCCTGGGAGGAGAGACCAACCCCACCTGGCTCCAACCTCCCTTCAGAGAGTTGTGGAGAGTGATGGGGTCACCTCTGAGCCTTCTCTTCTCCACACTGAAGCCCCCCAGCTCCCTCAGCCTCTCCCCACAGCTCTTGTGCTCCAGTCCCTTCCCCAGCCTCGTTGCTCTTCTCTGCACCTGCTCCAGCACCTCAAGATCTTTCCTGAGCTGAGGGCCCAGAACTGGACACACACTCGAGGTGTGGCCTCACCAGTGCAGAGTCCAGGGGAAGGATCCCTGCCCTGCTCCTGCTGGCCATGCTATTCCTGATCCAGTCCAGGATCCCATTGGCCTTCTTGGCCACCTGGGCCCACTGTTGGCTCATGTGGAGCTTCCTGTCCATCAGCACCCTCAGGTCCCTTCCTGCCCATCCCCTCTCCAGCCACTCTGCCCCAGCCTGGAGAGCTCCATGGGGTTGTTGTGGCCAAAGGGCAGGACCTGCACTTGGCCTTGTTGAACCTCATCCCATTGGAATCAGCCCATCTCTCCAGCCCATCCAGATCCCTCTGCAGAGCCCTCCTGCCTTCCACCAGGTCGACGTTCCCATGTTGAAGACAATCAGATGGGAGCAGAGAAAGGGACCCAGTGAAATATGGGCCATGTGTGTCTCATCTCTGAAAGCCTTCAAGATCTTCTCCAGCCCCCAGCTCAAACAGCAGTCACGGGCATGCAGTGCCTCATGACATTCCTGGTGATCCAAGCTGGCCAAACTCTCCAGGTGGATGGGAAGGGTCAGCAGAGTGAGGATGAAGGCAGAGCTGTGCCTCATCACAGGGCACTGAATCAACCACACAGTCATGGAACGGTTTGGCTTGAAAGGGACCTTAAAAATCGACTCGTTTCGACTCCCCTGCAGCGTGCAAGGACACTTCCCACCAGACCAGGTTGCTCCAAACCCCATCCAACATTGCCTTGAACACTTTCAGGGATGGGACATCCACAGCTTCTCTGGACAACCTGTGCCAGGACTTGGCCACCCTCACAGACATAAATTCTTCTTAATATGTAATCTAAACTTGCCCTCTGTCAGTTTAAAAACATTTCTCCTTGTCTCCATGCCCTTGTAAAGTTCTCTCTCCAGCTCTCTTGTAGGCCCTTCAGATACTGGAAGGTTCTATTGGGTCTCCCTGGAGCTTTTCCTTCTCTAGGCTGGACAATCCCAATTCTCTCATGGGCCAGGAAGACTGAAATCGAGAGCTGTGCAATACATCAGAGAGCCCTGAGGCATCAAGTGAAATCCCCTATACATTTAAAATATGTCATCCTACATCCAGATAAATTCCGTCAGCGTGGATGGGTCGGTGCTTCTGACATCCTTCACATGGGAACCATCAGCAGGGACAGCTGCCAAAAGAGGGGAGGTTGGAACACAGGTTGGGTTGGTAACCCAACACAGAACTCTTCCCTTGAAACTCTTGGGTTTTTAGAACCAGGAAAGACCAAATGAACAGTCCTGTGTGTTGGGGCTGCTCTAGAACCCCCTCTCAGTGTCCTTCACTCCTTGTGGGTTCCTGCAGCTTTCCCGGTTTTCTTTCAACCCTTTCATCCCTCTCACAAAGGAGGATTCCACAAGAAACTCTTTCAGCTGTCTGATGGAAACATCCCCCAGGCTTAGGGACCGCTGTAGGATGGACCTGGTGGTTTATGCAGACATTTTTTTGGTCAGATCCAGCAGTTTGGGTGTCCTTAATATGCTGTCTCTTTTCTTTCATCATCCTCTTTTGTAGCTGAACACAGCAATCCCACAAACAACCTCCTTCCCTCCCCTTTCATTCCCTCTCTGAAAAGCAAACTGATTATTATTTTTTTTCCCCTTTAAAGAGTAATCTAAGCTTTACAGGACCTCTGCTGTCAGGCTATTTCAGATATTCCATTGACAACTCCCAGCTAGATTTATCTCCAAGGATATTCCGTGCCTCCTGATAGTATTATCCTTCTGCTAATTGAAATTCTGTCCTAAGGAAGAAAAAGGCAAGATTTCCAAAGGGGGTAAGAAATAACCAGGCAAAAGAATAAACTCAGAGGCAATTCCTCGAGCTAGAAATCTGGAACAATGGTTTTTTTGCTTCCCCTTACAATCAACTTCTCAAAGGGATGGAACTATCAAATATCAAATATTACATGGAGTAATCTTAGTAATTAAAGAATTTATATGTATATATATATATGTAATAACCCAAATGCTGATCAAAGGGCACAATCCAGTCTGCAAAGTGTTTTTCTGCTGGGATTCACCAAGACACTTTCTGATTTGTTATGAGTTGGCTTTTTTAAAAATTCTGGAGGTGTTTAAAAAAAGATTTTTAACCTTTTTTTTTATTTATTTTTTCTCTAGGTGTTTTGCCACATAACACGTCAGGGTTTTCTGTATGGCTCTCATTTGTTTGTCCAATCACTTTCTTTGTCTGCATTTCCCCCTCCTTCTTCCCTAAATGTGTTTTTTGGGCTGTGGCTGCAGCTGAGCCCTTCAGAGCAGACCATGACTACAGTTCTCTCCAGGAGACAGCTTGGAAAAACCTTGGAGCCTCAAGTGAGGAGCAGGAAGAGACTGGAGTTAGTCACATGAGGCAACTTTCAAAGATGGTCAGAAACCAAACTCAAACCCAAACAACTAACAAAAAAAACCCTTAAAAAAATCCAGTCCTCGTGGATTGCACCTGTGTAACAAAGCAGAGACAACACTTGCCCTCCTGGGCAGTTTAGGAGAAAAAATATGTAAGAGGGTATTTAAAAGCAAATAGTCTGAAGGGGTCATTAGGAGTTGTGGGACATCTCCCTTCTCATGGAGCCCAGGAGAAACACCATTCCCACTGCCCTGAGCAGTAACTTGTTTTCCCATGAGAAATCACTGCCTCATAGCCCACATATGACCCTACATGTATTTTTGCCTGGTGAAAAGACCTTCTCAGTGTGCTGTTTTCAGAGCCAGTAGCACAGGATACCCTCCAAATCTGCACCATTTGTCAGGAAAAAAAAAAACAAAACCAAAAAACATTCCACGGGTTCTGGAGCTGCTGCTGAAGTCAGAGCACCACAAAACCTTTGGTCTTTCAGCTCTCAACTCACTGAAGCGTTTGAGCTTAAATAAACATGACAATTATGCTGCTGATTTTGGTGTGGTTTGACATTGGTCCAACTCCCTCTTGACTTAAAGGGAGTTTTTTGATCATTTATGTCCTAAAATCACAAAAATGATGGACAAAGAGCCCCTGAGAGACAGCGCCCTGTCATTTCTCATGTTGGCATGTCCAGCACCTCCAGGCTGGACTTCTTGACCTATCACACCAAGTTCCTAAATTCAGCAGGTTGTAAAAATTCTGGTGGAAGGGGAAAAGGGGATATTGATAAAATATAAAGTGCTCAAGCCCAGTTTTATTTGGTTTATGCAGGTTTGTTAGACAGGTGTTTTGATCTAACACATCACCCAAGCTTTGGACCAGTATCTTCTAGCCTCAGCTTTGTGCCTGACCCTAACAAATCCTTCCTTTCTGGAAGGTTCAACCTTTAAGTCACATTTATTTTCCTCTTGCAGAACTTGTGCTGAGGGTATTTTCTGATGCCTGCCAGCTTTCCCTTCCAAGCCTGGGTGTTTATCATCCACTGAAGGCAATCTTTGGGAAACATGGACTACCTCTGAAGACCAGGAAGCCCAAAAAGGCCCACAAACAGAATCACATAGTTTTATCGAACTTGTGATGCTGAAATGTTCCAGACTGGCTTTCCGTTTTGCAGGATGAATATCTGCATGGAAGTGCCATCAAAAAATATAAATTATCTTATCCCCAAGACCATCAAAGAATGCAATTAAAGGAAAATACCTCGTTTGGCCCAACTTGAAAAGAACCAGGATATCCCTTTCCTTGGGGAGGCTCAGTGTGGGTGAGATGTTTGCAATATGGCTTTTAATAGGGAATGGTTTGTGGATTAAAAGCAGTGAGGAGAAGACTGAGTGTTGCTCTCACTCTCCAGGCTGAAGGGAAGGGGGTTGGATGTGAGTGTTGAGTGCTGGATTGGTCTGTCAGACCCCCACTGCTTTTATGTCTCTATTAAACAGGAAAGGAAGGAGAAATTAGATGAAAGGAAGAAGATAGGATGGGTGGGGAAAGTCAGGAGACCTGGCTGAGGCCTGGAAGCACCATCCTGTGCAGAGGGAAGGATGTCAGGAAAAGGAATGGATTTATAGCCTGACACCCCCCCAGATGGCTCCTTGCATTTGTCCTTCTGCAGACAAACAGACCCCACTTGAATTATGGGGCTGTAATTCCGTTTGTGGATGGTGGACGGGAAGAGGAGGGGGGGAGGCTGTGGGAGCTGTTTGGGGGTTTATGACCTCCCCAGAAGCCCTTGATGGAATTCCAGCCCCATAACTCACAGCTGCCTCTTCTGGATCTAATTCACCGGGGGTCTCTGATGTGGTGGCCGCGATGGAGTTCGGTGCTGTGTCTTGCCCCTGCTGGGGAGTTAATCAAGGCTGACTTTGCTAATGCAAAACAGGGCAGTTTAACGAGGCAGTTTCCCCGGGGAGAGAGTTCTGGTCTGGCTGGGGCACTGTGAAAGCACAGAGCAGACCTGGCTACTGTGGTTGGATCAGTGTCTGCAGCCTCCTTTGTGTCACAGTGATCCATCACAAAGACAGAGCCCAGGAGCAGAGCCATGGCGTGGCCACCGAGGTGACCCTGCTCGCTTGGACCTTGGAGGGTTTTCCATTTGGCTCTCCCCAGTGACAACAAGGGCTCTAAGAAACCTGAAGGTCTGTGCTGCACCTGGGGAGTGAGACCTGATTGGTCAGGGTGTGAGATCAGCCCACTCTTGTGCCTGTGGACCTGCCCCACAACATTACAAAGAACAGGTTCTGATGGTACCTCAGGGTCTGTATCTTGGCACTCCAGTCCTTCTCCAGCAAAGGTTTCATCCAACTGGATAGGCCAGCACTTAAAGGACCATCTTGTCACTGGTCAGGAGTGTCTGAGAGACAAAGCTGGGATGTTCTGGGGTGAATCACATGCTCCTGATTTTCCTCTGGCCTCATCTCTCTGCTCCCAAAGCCTGTGTTGAAAAATTGAAATCTAACTTCAAGCATTCCTTAGGGCTCATTCTCTTACCCCACATACAAGCCCCAAACAGATAAACATCACACTCTCATGACCATAACAGACTGCACTTACAAAGCAACTCCTTTTCCAGTATTTTTTTACAAACATCTCCAGATCTCCTCCCAAAATGCCTTCCTTTGTCTGAGCTCTGTATTTGGCCCTATGAAGCCACTGTGCCTTAGAACTTACCGAGTCAGATTGGATGATTTTTTTTTTCCCCCATAAAAGTAAAAACTAACCATGAGAGATGCTCTTCCCAAACTGTGCCTGAATGTTCTCTTGGAGAAACTTGGCTGGCACTGTCTGAAATTTTGCTGGGAGCGTGCTGACAGCTCAACATTACAGACAACCCAGGACAGGGCTTGACACTCCACCTCAACCTTCTTTTATTTCCTAGCTCAGATGCAGCCAGGGAAAACACGATGCCTGCTGATGTTCTCTGCTTGTCATGTCCCTGCCCACAGAATGTTTGTGTGTTCTGGACTGTGCCTCACTGGTGACCTGCTTGCCTGTGTTGTAGGAACACGAGCTGCAGCCCATATGGCACCCTGAAAGAAAGTTGGCCCGTGGAGAAGTCTTGCCATCGTGTTTGGGTTTGGGGGTTACGAGGTCAGCGAGTACATTTCCCATTAGAATTTATGAGAAGGCAGGAAATTCAAAGGATCAAATAATAATAAGAAGAAAAATAAAATTGTGGTTCTCCTTTCAATTTTTTTTTTTTCTTCTTTGAATGTCTTAGCTGAAGGGCAAAGAGCAAATTAATTCCTGCTTTGCTCCCAAACTCTTGCTGGCTGTGGGAGCACAGCACAGGAAAGTTCAGGGCTCTGCTGTACATCTATCAAGAGACTTCTCCTAAAATAACCACAGCAGAAAAGGTTGTAGAAGAGCCACTGGTGGGATTCATCCCACCTGGCTTTAGAAACCCCCTGCAGCTGGGCAAGCCTCTCCCTGAGGTCAGCAAGAGGAAACAAGCATTTACCTTTGTCATTCACTGATCTGTTTTAGCCCTCGAGGTTGTGAGGAGATGAACTGTATCCTGAAAGGACCCGTTGTCCTCTGCAAGGAGACAGGACAGCAACCACAGAAGGAAACACCCCCAGACAGACAACTCCCCAGCAGGAGAAGGTAACTTTGCAGAGATCCTGCACCCTGGTCTAGTGGAAAGGTTGGAACTGGATGATCTTTAAGGCTCCTTCCAACCCAAACCACTCTGTGATTCTATGACTCAAACCTCATTGATTCCAGACTCATTTTCTTACCATGTAATGTGCTGGAGCACCTTGGCACTGGAGCTGGCAGGTGACTCAGAGTTATGTTCCCCACCACTGTCACCACCTCAGAGAGGTGCACCTGGGTCTGAACACAAGGAAGATCCTTTGTGCAAGTGATACCCATAAGAGAGCTGGTGCTGGAATTACACCGTGCTGAACCAGGAAAACCTCCAGGAGGGGACTGGTGAGGGGAGCAGCTTAATAGGACACAGGCAGCTGAGCCTGTGAAGTGTCAGAAAGTGGGGAACTGGGAATAATAAAGGCAGATTGAATCCTCTCCAGGTTGCTGGAAATAGTCCTTCTCAGCTGACATCTGGGATTGCTTTGGGAAGCTGAGCTGCAGAAGAGTTCCCAGCTTTTCCCTGAGAGATAAAGACTTTCTCTTGGCTTTGTCCTGCCCTCTTCCCTGTCAAGGTTTTGTGGGGGGCTTGAGGAATATTATTATATAACATATTAATTATATGTCACAGATCTGAGGCAAAAAATCACCATTTCCTCAGTGGAAGGAGGGAAGGATTGGGGTGCAGGAAGGGACCACCACTTCCTGTGCATGGTGAAAGCAGCAAAGCTTTGAAAATCCCTGTTTTCTGTAACTTGAGGATGGGAAAATCCCATCCCAGCATGGACAGAGAAACACCAGTGACCTTGGGGATAAGATGTGGCACTCAGGGGACATGCTTTAGTGGTGGGGTTGGCAGTGTTGGGTTGAAGGTTTGACTCCATGATCTTCGGGGGTTTTCCAACCTTAATGGTGGGAAAGTGGCTCCTGCCTGCTTTGTAAATAACTTGTTAGCCTTGAATATCCAGCTTAATCCACTTGGGAGTCAAACAGAAGCATTTCAGAGACCGAAACTGTGAGTAGTGGTTGGAGCCTGCAGCCCAGTTGTGCTGTCTCTGTCATGCACATGTGACTACAGCCAGCAGGACCTGAACCAAGGTCTCTCCAGCTCCCCAGAGTGTCCCAGTGAGCCCCAGACTGATGCCCTGCCCTGCTGCAGACACATCCATGTCAGAGGTTTTCCTCCTCACTCCTTCTCTTGCAGCTTTCGTTAAAGCAGCAGGGGAAATTCTTCACTGAGAAGAATCAAGCCCACATGTGGGATGCCCCTGAAAGCAAACATTTTGAGCTTCCAGCTGACAGCAGGGAGTTACCACAAGCTGGAGTCTGTTTGTTTGGCTGTGCTAAGTCAGTGCAGCTCCACTGAATGCTTGGAAGGGTGTTTTTTGTGGGAATAGTTGGTGTTGTGCTACTTCCCAGTCTTGGCACAGAAGACAAGAAGAAACTCTGGTGCAGTATTTATGTGGTTTAGCTACAGGGATGTGGTGTAAGTCCTAACCATGCCCTGCCCTGTGGTTTCTCCCACACATGCTGTATCCCGTTAGTGACTGGGTTGACTGGGATTGATACTGGGCTGCAGAGCTTTGGCTCTGAGCTGCTGTGTGATTGCAGGCAACTCCTTTCAGCTCCTCGTGCCTTGTTTTCCTCCCCACCTCTTCCTTTTCCTATGTGGTCTCACAGCCATGCGAACTGTTATTTCCACAAGGACACTCTCTCTGTTTATCCAATGCCTGGTAGAGGCACAACCTACAACACTTGTGCAAGTGTTAAGTACAACCACTTTGGCTGGAAGGAAGTTTTTAGTGAGACAGTTTAAACAAGGCCCTGTAAAACAAAAGGCTTCATGACTTTTCTTTAGGGGTGTTTTTGTTTCATACTCTAAATACACAAATAATTCAGAAGAGCTGAATCCTGAGCACTTCTTGGCACACAGAATTTTCCAGCACCAGTTCCTGCAACTCAGCCTGCATGGAGGGGTCTGATGGGTGATACCTGTACAGGTAACACACTGCTGGGCCTGACTGAGCTGCTGGTGGGATGTGCTGGCAGGGTGGTGGGAGCCCTTTTGGGTGACAAGGACTTTTCCTCTGCTGTGTCCAAGGGGGTAGACAGACAGAGATGTCTTCTTTCCATGTCTGGGTGTGGTCACTCTGTCAGTGTGCATATGCTGCTCACCTATAGGTACACAGACACTTTGAGGTGTGAGTCTGAAGCCAAAGCTGTCAGAGCTTCCTTTAATCCTTTCCTTGTTTGGAATCCACTTTGATGCTTCCTTTTCATGCTCCCCATTGAGCAGAGACTTGCAGAAAGGTGTCTGCTTTTCACAACCCTTGTGTTGGTACCATGGTCTGCAAATCCCATAAAACCCACCAGCTGTGTCATTCTTCAGGGTGACAGAGCCCTCTGGAGCAGGGCAGGAGTTGCACCAGCTCTGGGCATGGAAACCCAACCCTGTTTTCCTCTCTGATGGGTAAAATGGAGGGCACAGTCTGACTGGGAGAAAGGAAACAGTGGGAAATGCCAGGGGAGGATGCAGAGAGGGGTGGTAAGGATGCTGGTGCCACCCACACAGCTTTTGGGATGGCAGTGAGGGAAGGAGGCTTGTCCCTCCTTTGTGGGCAGAGGGAGGTTGGTGACTGTGCAGCACCAGCTGTGAGTCTGCTGGGAACGTGGGACACGAGGAGGATGCAGGTACAATGCTCTCACCTCCTCTGCCTTTGTGTCATTGCTGTCAGACTGGCACCTTGTGAAGGATGACAGTCTCAGTAGACCCACATCCCCTTCCCACCTCCAAAGGGACCTGGCTCTGCTTGTATGGACCTGGCTTTTCAAGAGCAGGGGATGCAGGGTCAGTGAATCTTTGAGTTCCAGTTGGCCTTGAGCTGAGGTGGCCCAGGGCAAGTTTGCTGTCCTTTGGGGTCCATGATGAGGCTGACACATTAAACCTGTGTCAAGGCAGTGCAAACCCCACCCCAAGCTTGGCCAAGCTTCTCATGACTTCCCAGGGAATCTGAACTCCATTAAGGATTTGCTCTTTGCAACAGCCATTCAAAAGGCAGTATCATAGGAGGAAATAATCCTAAGTGGTCTGGGGGTTTGCTTCTTCACCTAAAATTGCCTCTGACTCCTTCAAAACCTGGGGTGGTGATTGCTGCTCTAATGTGATGGCCAAGGAGTCAGAGCCTGGCTCCCACTGAGGTCTTCCCTTTCAGGATCCACAGGATATGGTGGCTTTAATAGCATCCCTGAATTCATGAGCTAGCCCATCATCTTCAAAATGCACAGCTGATGACATGCCCAGGGATGATGGAAAGGAATAACCCGTCTGAATTCCACCTCTCCAAAACACGATTCAAACAATCCAATAAATGTGTTTGTGTTTGGCAGGGAAAGGAATAGAGAGAAAAGGAGGGAAGGGAGGAAGGAAGG
>VXAU01003651.1:0-67244 GCA_013399695.1 Formicarius rufipectus
CAAGGGGGTATCTGTGGAGAAGTTTATAGAAATAGTGCACTACAGATAAGATGCTGCATTTCATAGAAAGCTAAAGAGATCATCGTTCTGTAGTATGCATAGTGCATACACTTAATGTCTACAAAAGTGTTGGAGATTTTCAATAATTAAGGAATTACAAAAATAAAACTAAGCGCTTGGAGCATTGTAGGATCACTCCAGAAAACATTATGATTTAAAATTGATTTATCCTTTACATGGGTCTCATCTCCGTTCATCTGAACCACTGTAACATAGATTTTGAATGCTCATAGTCTGGTCGCATGCAACATAATCCGAACAGTATCTGTAACACACAGTGAATTTATCATTTCCAGACAAGTTTGATTTATTGCCCATTTGCTATAGTACCAAAGATCCAACCAAAGTCCTAGGCACTGAAGGGGTTGCTTTGTTTCCATTCTGTTAGCAAAATGTTTCTACTGAGAATTTGTGATTTCATGTTCACTGACATGTTCCAGATTCTCCCTGGAGAATTTATCTCCTTCTTTTATGCAATCTCAAAAAAATATACATATCATATGGTTTCACTAATCATAAACAGACCTCCAAAGAGGTTTTTGGTCTTTTTGCCTTCCTTATGGGCATTGGAAGTCTGTAACTACAGAGTTTAATTTTCTGCAGTGGTAGGAGAAAGCCTTTTGGCTAGGTTTCTATCAAGTAGAATGTATGTATTTACAAGTTTTCTATCTTTAAAACTGTAGTGAAGGCAAAAAAGACATCAAAACAACTGGAGATAAGTACCTATTTCACCTATGAGGTTATTCTTATTAATCTTTTCTGGTCTTGTTCTTATTGGACTTGTTTGGTTGTCTGTATCTCTTTCTGATTTCATGACAGCAGTTCTGATTTACTTTTAAAAAGTAGCAGGTATTTTTAGAGTAATAGTATCTTATGGTTACATTCCCTTCCAGTCACACTGAACAGGTCTGAATTTAGTACCTCCTCAAAATACTGCAAAGGTATTCTATATTAATATTGCTTATAAAACAGATTATCTTAATTATAACTAACTCATTTGGAGTTATATAAGTTTCCATGAAGTCTTACAGAGATAATTATTTATGTCTTTAAAACTTTTTCTGATTAAATTTTCTCTATTTGAGAGGCAAATCTATAACTGGCATCTATCTGATGAAAATATCCTTCTCTTCAGTAGTTTTTACACCGGAGCTTCTTTGGTTTCCTTAAACAAAAGATTCTATTGAAATCCCATCTAGCAGTACTGCAGCATACCTACTCAACCCTTGCTGCTTAGACAAGCATCTCCTGTATTTTGGAAGAACACAAGGAAACACAATAGCCATTCTGAGGGTTTTCAATGAATTTTCACACCTGAAAATAGCCATGTCCTGGTACAAGGAATAAGGCTTACAAGAGTGCATTAAAGATGTAAAGCTTTTTATAGAATAATTCAAAGTATCATTTATACAATATGTTGGTTTGTTGCTGCTGTGTTGCTCCTTCACAATATCAACTTTTCCTGCCAAAGAATGCACAATTTTTGCCATTGCCTCATCCTGAAGCTCTTTTATTTAAGATTCGTAGTTAGGAGTTTAACAGAAATAATTTTAATTAAGTATACCTCTAGGTCGCTCATGAAGAGCATTTTGGAAAATGGTGCTTTGTGCTCCTGCACTCCAGCTCTTTCCATCAGCACAGCTAGGTGCTTTTTATTCGCTCCCTGATGGACATGTTTTTAATGTGCTCTAAACCTTTACCAGTGGTGGGTGTGTCTTGTTACATCATTAAAAGCAGTGAGTAAAACATCTCAACTGAGAGACTGGAAAATTGTTATTTATATTGTACTGAAAGGATGTTCAGAATATCTGGTCAAGATTACAGACATATTCACTTTTTGTGTCACTTTCCTTGCTGAAGGTGGTTAGTAGAAGTAGCCATCAAGGAAAACATCAACAGATCTTCCTTTCCTGTATACAGTGACTAGCTTTTTGGCCACTGTTATGCAGATATGTTTCTGCAATCATAAGTAATGACACAAGCCTTTTCCTTTCCTTCTAATTCAAAATATGCCATTTCACAAAAAAAAAAAAAAAAAAGTATTGCAGAAGTTTGCACTGCACATGACAGCAGCAGCTTTCTCCTTGCTTCCATGAGCTTAGTACCTAGACATATAGAATTTGAACCTAGATATGCCACACTTCATTGAAACTTAGTGTTTTCCAGTAAACCTGCCATCTCTCAAACTCGGCTTGTCAGCCCTCTCATCCAGTAATATTTAATGAGCCAGAAAACAAACAAACAAACAAACAAACAAAAACATAATCATGTAGCATATAAAATCTGTAACCTTATCAAGTTTGGCTGACATTTGAGTACACACCAGTAAACCTACCTTTGTTACCCAGATTCTGAGTTCTGAACCTTTGCACAATCTTCACTCCCTCTGCCAGAATTATTTGTAAACACAGCACACTGAATTTTATTCACATCAGTTTTTCACCAATTTAAACTCAATGATAGTCAGTAGGCCCTGAGTTCATCCAGGACTTCATCCAGTCATGGATACAGCTATGGCCCTAACTCAGTAATGGAAGCTGGATGAGGCAATAAATCCAATTCAATGAGTACTGCTATATTAGACTCTTAACTGGCAGGGTTTTGACCGTGGAGACTAGCTCCTCACAGCATCTGGACCCGGGTGGTGCTGGAAAACCCCTGTGCTGGAGATGGTACAGATCACACCTGGGTCCTTTCAGGCTCGGCAGTGGAGAAGCCCTTTATTCAAAGTAAGGAGGACTTATATAGCCCTCAGGGGATGGGGGTGGCTGGGGAACCCGGTTAGCCAATGGGGGAAGGGAAGGGTCCCAGGCAGGCAGGCCCTCAGGGAGAAGAAGAAGATAAGACAGGGATACATTCATGGGGTTAGACAAGGGTGGGGCTGGCTGGGCAGTCCAGCTCAGGTAACAGTTTCACTTGGTGGGTGTACAGATTAAAGGAGAACCCGTACAAATAACACAATTTCTAAAAGGTCTCTAATTTAGCAAACTCCTGGCGTCTGTTGTCCTGGTCTTCTTGCTTCATCTGTTTCTTCCAATCTTTGTAGGTTGAGTGTCCTCTTGCACTTAACTAAACCTCAATAAGAGTTCTAAGGATACCTAGCAGGTCTGATTATAATAGCACAGAACTGGACAAGTTCAACTCTAATGTCAGTGCACCTGTCCTTTCTTGACTGGCCATAATTCTGGCTCTTAGCCCCTGCCGACCTACGTTCTCAGCTTCCTAACAATGCTAGGATAGATAAATGGGTATCGTAGGCTGTTCATCTCACTAAAATTAAAAAATCCTTGCCCCGTCTATATGCAGTATATCTCTTTTTGTATCTGCCTATATACTAATCTTACCTGGGTGATACCAGCCCTGATTGAACTCTATGGTTTCTGTTAGATCTAATAATAAATCTACTTACCAAAAATTATTGGACCAAACACAGTGTTACTCCCAGCCCTAGGCTCCAGCTAATATAGAAAATTTTTCATATTGTCAAGTCAAATTTAGACCTCATATTTCTCTCTGCGCAATCTCTTACTGCCAGCCTTATGGAAGAAGCATACCTCCTTCTCCTCCTCTGCTCATAGCCTTGTGTGATTCTGTCACCAGAAGGAAAAGGGGTGGTGAGACAAGGAGGGAAATACAGGTAAACCTGGAGTGAAAAACAAGAGGAGATTCCATCTCTGTTCACCCTCTGAATCTAAATCACAATTTTCAGTACAGCCTTCTATCTCTCTTACACCTCTGAACAGTGTGTATAGTGTTACCAGTACAAGACCAGAAATAACTACAGGGAAAAATACCATCACAATTTAACAACTTACTATGGCAGCAAACTCCAAAATTACTTTAATGTAATAGTTTTATCTAAATCCTAACATAAACTCTATCCTTATCCTGAATACACTCCTACACTATATATCAACCAAACTTGAAAATCAATCTGCTGTTCTAAGCCATGTTTGAGATTTGATTGCTAGTGGAACTCTTAGAACCCATTATATTCAAACTTATGAAACTGGGTTGGTCAACATGCAGTAAAATTCTACAGAAGCCCAATTGACAATCTTCTTTAGAAACTTAATGGCTGACATTCTTAATAACTTTAGTAATGAAGTTAATTGTGTTCCATGTGATATGTTTTATTGAGCCCTAAATGCAAAGTCAGCTGTGACCTTATTATCACACCTGCTGCTGACTGGCAACTTACAATCCACAACCCTGATTTGGGAGAAAATCTTTGCCCTTCTGGAGAGACAGCTGAAGGACAAGAAGCAGGACATCATGTATATCAGGTGATAGGTGCCTTTGTTTAGACAACTGAACCGAGTTGACACTCTTAGTGACAGTCACATCTTCTACTACAGTAAAGGTGAACTGTGACTTTGTGTTATGCTGAGTAGTACTAGGGAATATTATTCCCTGTATTGTGTTATTCTTAGGTATTGTGCTATCTTTCCTTTTGGGTTCTGGTTTATGCTGTCGGTTTTACAGACATTTTAGAGAGTCTACTAAACCCAAGCTGTGACCCCAAGATTAAATCAGATTCATTTATGTGGAACATTACTCTGAATTTTCACACTAAGAAACCAAATGGTTTCTGGTCTAAATTTATTTTCTGACATACATTTTAATTGTGCTGATACTGTCACACTGTAGGACACACATCTCCAAAATCTAGCATGAGGCAAAGGCTAGAAGACAGGGGAGACCTCTATCCAGACTCCCACCCAAAATAGTGTTGCCAGTATATTCAGGCCAGGTTGTTCAGAGAGATTTCAGTCTCTTCAGGCTTCTCATTCCAGTGCACAGTTGTTCACATTGAGTGTTTTTTTTTACTTTTCTCCAGCCTGCACTTCTCATGTTTCAGCTTCTGCCCTCTGACTCTTGCACCACTGTGAAAAGCCTGGTTGTGTCTCCCTGATCCCCTCCTGTCAGAGACAGAGTTGTTATTAGGAGCAATTGTAATCATCACTTCTTCTGGATAAACCCGTACTGATGCTACAGGCCGATGCTTTACTGCACATCATATTCCAGCTGTAGTATAACCCAACTGCCAGCTGAAAAGAAATATTCTCTTTCTTTGATCTACTGAATAAGTTCCTCTTGAGGTAGACCAGGGTGCTGTTTGCGTTAATCACTGCCAGGATTCACCACAGCCTCAGTTCAACTGATTTCCTCATCAGGACACGCAAATGTGTCACACAAGGACCCGGTTTAGTGGTGGGCTTGCCAACGTTAGGTGTTGTTGCAAAAACATATCTACATACCCAACCTTATGTGCATGAATGCCCTACTAGCTGTAGGTCCAGTTGCATTAAAAAGAGCCAGTCAAGTTCGCTAATATTATGGTTTATTAAATGCAACATATATAGTTCTTTTAGATTGCTGTCAATATTTACATTAACTGAAGAATATATATATATGTATATATGTATATGTACATATATATCACTAACAATACTATTGTAATTACAAACTCAATTTCCTGGATCAAAACACTTGGCATAGCTGAGGAGAGAAGACTTAGCAAAAGGCATTCCTTCTGGGGAGGGCAAGGAGGACAAACTCATTAATTTGTCTCTAAAAATGTTGTGGTCTCATCCCCGAGTTAAGTATGCTGTGGTCAGGTCTGTGGTCAAACTTCCCAACCCTTGTGGTGCCATTGTACAGAATACTTAAGTGGTGCACTTAATGTACAGAACATTTCTCGATATCAAGCACACAGGTTTCATGCAGTTCATGTTACTCTCCAATGCCATGATAACACAAATCACTGGACCTCCATTCAGTTTCAGTGTCTGTTCTGTTCACCATGGGCCCCATCGGGTTCAAGTTTTGTATTTTGTTAGCTTTTTTACACAATCAGTAAGAGTACAGTTGGACTGATCTTTTCCAACTGAAATGGAAAGGATTCTTAGACCCATAGGACCTCCTCTACAGTTACTTTCAAGGCAGACAGTGATGCCATACTCTACATTTGTCCATGTTGAATTTCATGAGACAGTCAGTCTAGTCCTCCCATACATGTATCCCTGCTGCATATTTTACGTATTTACATATTTTACTGACTGCACCCACATTGCTCTGTTCAAAACTTGGTGTATTTCACTTTGTGATCTAGTCCATTGATAAAGATGCTAAATAGAACAAGTTCCAGGATAGACACCTGAAGAGTTCTGCTTTTAACCAGATTATAACATTATAACTCAATAATCACTATTCTGATTCAGGTAGTTTTATACCCAGATGGTAGGCCAACCACCTGGATTTTAACATGCCACCCCAATTACAAGGATTCTACAGGACACTTGGTCAAAACAATCAAGTCAAGGTAGAGATCCTAGTAGATAGAAACTATCTTATCTACTCTACACATGACGTATTTGTGGTAAATGCATTCTCGTCATTTCCAGAAACCCAATTTTCATGCATTCAGAAATGGTTTCCAAGACAACTTGTTCTGTAATTTTCCCAGCCAAGAGTGAAACAGTCCAGACTGTAGCTCCCTGGATTGTTTTGCTCTCAAATTTTGAAGATGGTTGCTACATTTCCCTTTCTCCAATCATAACAGATTTTGTCAGCTTTTTAAAGATGATCAAGAGCAGCCTCATAACAACATCAGGCAGTTCTCTTAGCATTCTCAGGTGCATCCTGGTGGGTATAGATTTTGAGGCAAGGTTTATCAAAGGATCAATGACTCAATTACCTTTTCAATTCAATTTAACTTGAATTATAATCTGTCCTTATTTCTGTTTTCTAAATACATCTTTTTGCAATGAGTGTCAGTCACAGGTTCACTGTTTAATCACACCAGTTTCCTGACACGTCTAGGTATTGGTCTGAATGCTAGGATAGACCTTCTTGAACTTAGAGAATATTGTTCTACAAAACTGGGCAAGAGATTAATATCTTTAGGCTATGTGTGAATTTTCTCAGCTATGACAGGTTTTGTATAGGGACCAATAAACACTACTCCGGCTACCAGAACTGCCTAGCAGGATTTGCCCCTCTTCTTATCTTGTTCAATGGCCAGCTTGTACCGTGAGGTGACACGTGAGCACACCCTCAGCATCTGGGTGGTTACTTTACACATTGTCAGTTTGCACTTTGATTGCCTGAACCACCAGTACATCAGTCTTTCACAGCTGTGGATGCATTCTTCTCCTGGGATATTTGGACAATAGCATCACTCTTATCTGAAGTTCCCATCACAATCCAAATTAGTAGGCATATTGGGTAGGAAGTTTTGGTGAGTTGTTTCTTTGCACAGTTTGCTACAGTAGACAAAAGTCCTTCAGTAATTTTAGCAATATTTAAACTATAAGCCATCTTGGACTCTCATAGTGAGTCATTGATGATCATCACCAAACTGTCCCATCTAGAATTTGAGTTAAGAAGTATACACCATAAATAATTGCATCCTCTAAAAATGTTTTAGTAACTGCCTTGAGAATATTTTCTGTCTATTTTAGTGGTGATCTACTTTAAATCCTCCATCAGTTTCTCATAGGAAAAACAAATAGCTTACTCTTAAATTCTCCTTTAGTATATTCACAGCTGTAATGAACTTCTCATTCACATTGCATGATTTTTCATTGCAAACTGTTCCATATCTCAATTATTTTGTGTGCAATAAACCACATCTTTTCCTAGCCTTTACCATTAATTCATGCCTCACCCTTGGTCAATCACATAGTGTTCACCAGATTGTCATTTCTCATTCTGGTCCTGAGAAATTTCATTTTTCCATAGTTTTCCACACTTCTTTTGGGATACACTTAAAATGCCACTCCTAATCCTGTCCTACTTGTTTCCTGAATCAGACTTCTATGGATATGTTTTTGTTGCTCCAGGAGTTCCATTTCTTAAAGCATTGGTAGTATAAACTCACTCTCAGTTGCAGACTTGCGGTCTCTCACTGAATATGGGCCTCCCTCTGGTTTAGAAATACCACCTCCCATTTTCCCACTGATAACCTTAACAACTGAAATCCCATTTTCTCTGGAGGAATGCTTTCAGAGACCTTCTTACTCTCATGTCTTAATTTCCAAATTTAATTAACTTAAACCCTAATGGAACCCTAATTCTTAAATTTCCACAAGATTCTAGACACATTTAAATAACTTATTTTCAGTTAGAAATCTGAAAATAGTTTATCTACACTTTCTTGTGGTTTGGTTTCACCATCAAGCACTTACTCTCAGTCCAAGGGTTTGTGTCATTTTATTAGCAAGTTCTTCAATTCTCCACACTTTCTCATTATCTCTTTTCCTATTACTTTTTTTATTGCACAGGCACAACTTCTAGTTTAATCAACTTTAAACTGAATTTAGAGGCACTGCTGAATTTTCACTGGAATACTAGAACCCCACTATTCTGAACTCAGTTTTGATGTTGCCTGAAATGTGTTATTCATGGTTTTTCATAGACCTAATCTGAATTCTTAGTTTGGAGTGAACTCAGTAACTCCCTAAACAATTCTATTCCTTATTTTATCATTTGAAAACTCAGTAATAGTGGTCCTAAATATAGTTTGGGATTATCTACTAGTATGGTGCCAGTGTATTGTGATAGCTTCCATTTTTCTATGTCATAATCCTTACCATACCCCTGGACACAATGACAGTCAAATGGCATTCTTAATGTGGAAAGAGGAACACTGAACTAACTGTGTTGTAACTTGTGAATCCACTTCTTAAAAATTTATTTTAAAAACCACCTAAAATAAAGGTAAGGCATAAGCCTTGGTTTCAGTGAAGCTCAGCTATCTTGGATGTTATTAATCTTTTTCTGACAATGAGATTCTTTCTGTAAGCTACTTTCTCACAACACTGTTGCTGTCAGTTCACAGCTTCTGCTTTATTAAACCTTTATTCCAACCACAGGTTTCCACTAGCTTCAGTGGTGCTGTCCAAAGGTTGCTGCCAGTTTTCACTACTGAGAAAGCCAACAGCTAATATTTGAAGTTTCATGAAGATCTGTTTTAAGATTACTTTGGCATCACCTTTAAAACCTTCTCATCATTATTATGTAGTTTACTAAGATCTATTTTCATGATACCTTATGGAAAGATACTCCTGGATCTCTCCCTAGGCAAGCTAATTTATCTTAAAATAACTTCATGTCTCACTTCAAGGAACAATTTTACATCTTAACAGGTAGGATGGTTACCCAGTCCCTAAAGTGAATATGATTCAGCAGTGCCCTGGCAACCAGGAGTGTCCTGGGGGGCATGAGACAAAGCATCACCATCCAGGTAAGGGAGGGGATTGTCCTGCTCTGCTCTGCACTGGGACAGCCTCACCTAGAATACTGTGAGCAGTTTTGGGCACTGCAATATAAGAAAGACATTAAGCTATTAAAATTAATTCAAAAACAGAAGTGAGGATGGTGAAGGGCATTGAGTGGAAACCATATCAGAAGCAGCTGATGTCCCTTGATGTGTTCAGACAGAACAGGAGAGTGAGGGGAGCCCTCATTGTGTTCCTCAAGTTTCTCATGAGGGGAAGCGGAGAGGTAGGACTGATTTCTTCACTCTCATGTCTAGTGATGGAATTCAAGGGAATGGCATGAAGTTGATCTGGGGGATATTTAGGTTAGATATCAGGCAAAGGTTTTTCACCCAAAGGGTATCTGGCTGCTGTAACAGGCTCTCCAGGGAAGTGGTCACAGCACAGTTATCACTCAGGAGGTCACAGGTTGGTGGCTTCGCAGAGAGCAGACCAGTGCAGAGCAGATCTGGTGCTACCTGCCTGCCTGCTCTGGTCACTGTGGCCACTCTGTCCCCTTCACCAAAGTGAGTGATGCCACATCCGATTAGAGGCTCCAGGGTGTGGTGTGGGTGGGTTACTAGGCAGGCCTTCGTTGGCTGCTGCCCCATCCCCGCGGTCCCGTGGCCGTGTGTCCTCAACCCATGTGCTCTGCACAGGGACTGCCATGGGCTGCAGCTGAGCCCTGCCCCTGCACACACTCAGACACAGCCCACAAGGTGGTTCTGACCCAATGGCAACTAAGCTTGTGAGAAAAATATCTTTTATTATATTTAGAAAATGGCAAAATATAAAACAAAGAGGTAAGGCAAACAGGAAGATGTTAAAACAGTATGTACTGGGTGCTCAGACGCCTAGGGTCCAAAAAGCACACCTCCCAATTCAAAAGTGGCACTTTTAGAGGCTTCTAAAGTTCCACTCCACCTACATCACAGAAAGGGCATTCCTCTCCCCCTGGTTGGCTGTGCCATGCCGGGAGGTGGGGCAGATGCCAACCTGGTCAAGATGGCAGCCCCCATGGGTGACCGTGCGGTCAGAGGGGATTCCTGATCCATATTCATTTTACAATGCTTGGTTTCCAACCACATGGTCCCTGGTACTGGCTCCAGACAGGATCCAGTACCTTACAACTCCATGAGATGCCTATAGAGAAGACAAAAACCCAAAAAATATAAATTCTTAGATTTGTAACCCTTGCTCAATTATTTAATTATTTTGCTTGTAATAAAACTCGTAAGCTGGTGCGTTGAAGTCCCTTCCAACTCAGTATATTCTGTGACTCTGTGTATCCTAGAGCTCAGATTTTAAGTGGTATTAATAAAATCTTAAGAAATGTTTGATTTTTTTCACTGGAAAAACTAATTGTCACTGTCTTAAAATAACTTTTTAATTTATTTACTTACTTAGTGATTTTCTTTTAGTCTATCAACTGTGGTCTGTATCAAATATAGGAATCACTGCAAATTCAGGAGAGGAAACCTCCCAAGACAGACAGAAAGTTACAACTACCTGATCAACATTTTTAAGACTAAACTCTCATGTTAAGCTTTCTAATTCATTGACTCCCAAAGCTGCAAGACCTTAATGCTCTTAAACTATCCATAATCCCAAGATAGCAGCCAATACTGAATGCATAAAAAGGCTAAAACAATTATTTGATCAAACTATTGCCTTCAATTTCAGCACTAAATGTGGTACAGAAACCACTGCCACTCAAGTTCTAAATTAATGCAGATGGCTTATTAAAAGAACAGAATAAGAAGTCAGTCTGTTAGTATGAATTCTGTGCATTTTGTTGCTACACCAGCAACAAATCTACAGCTTTTTGTGAACAATTTAGGATTGCCTAGAGGTGACAGAAGGAAAGCCTGAGGCAGACACATAGGTTTTGAAAATAAAAATAATAGGTTTCTCACAATAAAATTCATATTTTAGTATTCTGCAACCCCTCCCAACTTTTCCTGTGCTCAGATGAGCTGTGACACTGCTAAAGCCAACCTTCACTGACACAGATCACCATACCTGACTTCAACGTCCTTGAAAGCAAGTTAGAAGTACAATATGGTGAACTATTCAGCATTAAAAATACAGTTAACACTTACATTTTATTTCATTTTGAGCTTTTCAGTACAAAGGTGAGAAATCATTTCCTAAGAGATTTAGATTTCTGATTCCATATCTTTATCTTGAGCTACCCTATCTTAGTCTCTTCAGTTTCTCATTCTATGGATTAAAATCTTTTTGATGAGGGACTGATAAAGGTGATCTAACAGTCAGAATTAAGGCTCAAAAGAAAATATGCAGCATATTTCATCAATCAAATCTATAATTTAGGAATATAAGACTATGATAAGTAGTTATTTTAAATTATTTTCAAACTAATTATTTTGCGTAATTTAATACATGCAAACATTCCTGTAACCAAGAATGATTTAGTACATCTACCTAGTTTTCAAAGTAATTGTTTATTACAGTCTGTTCTTCTACCTCCATTTGACCTTCAGTTTGCAAGAATCAGTGCTCCTGTGCCATTGCGATGTCATTGTGAGATTACTTCAATTACCTGTATGCATGTAAAAGGCTTAACGGAGTCTTTGTTGTATGTCTACAGAGAGCAGAGTGTCTGAGGTCATCAGATGTATGATTGCATTTAATTTTCATATCTATCCATCCTGTTAAGTCATATTCTGAAAAAGCAAACTTTAACTTTGAAGAGGTACAGTTATGACAAAGCAGACAACTGGTAGAAAAGTTCTGACATTCGAATGAGAAAAACATGGTCAATGTTTTAGAAAGTGCAATACAGTATGTACGTGGTATTTTTGATGGGATAGAAATGGTCAGGCTTGTCCCACAAAACACCCAAACTTCATTGGAAAAACAGAGGAAAGTTTCACTTTTGTTAAAATGCATCTTGCTGAATAAATGTGAAGTTTTTGAAAAGTAAATATTTTAGACAAAAGCAAATACTGTATGAAAAGTTTTACTTTGTAGATTACCAAATTTTCTATTCTTATATGATCTAGTGTGACATGAGGCTTGTTGTCTGTTTCTTTATATTTACTTATGTGCCTTACTACAGATTTTTGGAATATGCAAGTCCTCAGATAAAAGGAGACAGTACCCTAAGGCACTTGAATAGAGAAGATGGAAACTGAACTCCACATGTTGGTGCAAGAACAAATGGCAAATGGCAATACAAAGGCTTCTGAGCCACCAATGGCATTTGCTTTGGAAAGTAAAGGCAATTAAATATCTCATCATGTTATATCATATACAAAATGCAGACCTGAATACACAGTAACCCTACACTCAACTTCTGTTCAATGCAAGAAGGAAAAAAGGACAGAGACTGATTTCTGACCGTTAGCCACACTTACTGAATTTCTGAGAGAAGTTATGTGAGAAATAATTAATACAAAGTATTTTATTTTATGAAGGAAAAATTAGATTGTATTCTTCCATGAATAGACATTTTCCTTCCTCCCCCCCCTCCCCCCCCACTCTGCAGGATGGAAAGAGCTTATATCTTCATCAGGTACAAAATGGAAACTCCTTATAAGGCTGATATTACAAACCTGGAACACGTCCAAGTGCAGTGATTATTTGTGTTATACTTTAGGGCATGCAATTTAGAAATTAAGTTGTGCCAAGATAACTCATTTGGCTTTCTTGAATGCAAAATCTTTGTCAAGGGAAGAGTCAATTGATATGAACAGGAAAGAAACCTCTGAAAGCTATTAATTACCTTCCTGTTACGTATTTGAACTTCTGTCAAACTGTTAAAAAAACCCCTTTATTATTCTTCCTTGGTGTTCTGAGGCAAACTCCCATGATATACAGAATCCCTGTTTACTCCTTCTGTCATTCAGCAAAGTTCCTGTTGCCTCTATGTTTGTGATCTACTTCCATGAACAAGGAAAGCAGCTTGCAATCTCGGTGAATTATTCTTTTAGATGGAAGCTTAGGGTCTTTTCTTAATAGGCAACTCCTTACAGAGGACTTGAAATTGAGTTATCACGTATTTGGATTATTTTTCATGTGTTTTGTGCTTTTCTGGTTTTTTTTAAAAAAAGGGTTTTTTTCTTCTTTCCTTTGGCTCTGTCAGATCCCTTTAAAATTCATTACAGAAAAGAACAAAAGAATGCAACTAAGCATAACTATGCTAAATCATCCCACCAGTAAAACATTCAGAGACGAATTGGTCTCAATTAGTGCCTTGCACATTTCTGTACTGCCCAAGTGCTCTCGTCCTTTCTTTTCTTTCTAAGGAGAAGTGGAAAAACATGCATGAGAGAGTACTATCACTAGCAGTAATTGTTACTAGTAATACATGCCATTTTCATTAAGTATTCAGCTTTGGCAGAACACGGCTCTACTAATCTCATATTCCAAAATAATAGAACTGAGAAATAATTAAAAATGCATATTTATTTTTAGTCCTATTATTCCCATTAATCACTGTAGTTAAAGCAAAAAGGAGAAGACCTCAACCACCAGGAGGAAAGGGGCATACCAGAGACTGTTTAAAACATTCAGATACTTTGAAATAGCTTCAAGAAGATGAGTTTAACCCTAAAATAGTAAAAATGGTCTATTAAACTGATAGAATCTGTAAAGAGTCACTCTAAGATCTCCTAGGGAATGAATGATAACCAAAGGGAAAGGCAAATATGTTATCTTTCCTCAAAACGAGACTGAACTTAGATAATTAACTTAATTGGACTTCCTGGATACATTTGAGACTAAATTATCTATTACCAGTGAAATGAAACAAGCAACACTGAGCTGAGTAACAGCAAAAGTAGGTTTAATTAGCAGAAGGGAAAAAAAAAAGCCAAATGAAGATAGTTTCCTTGCACAAGATTCTGAGAATGCTGGGAGTGTTTAGCTTGGAGAAGTAACAGAAGGGTCTCTGACATGTATATATATGAACCTGGTGAGGGTGGAGACAAACTCTGCACTGTGGTGCCCTCTGGAAAGGTGAAAGACAACAGGCACAAGCTGAAATATATGAAATTCTGCTTAAGAATGAGGAGACAGTTTTTTTGCTGTGCAATTAGTCAAACAGTTTCATAAGCTGCACAGCAAAGTTGTGAAGTCTCTGTCCTTGGAGGCATTCAAACTCCCCTGGACATGACTCTTCACAGCTTACCATGATTGATCTTACTCTGAAAAAGGGTATGACTAGGCGATCTCCACAGGCACTGGCCAGTCTCAGACATGCTGTGGTCTTGTTCCTGAGGGAATGAGACTTTATGAATTCTAGCAATGTTTCTGAAAGCATTTCCTGCAACATTCTCACAAGTAAATTAAAGAATAAGAACATAATGAAGATTGTGAATTTTTTTTATATGAGCACAGATTCAGTGCTTCCCCATCTAGTGAGAAGTCATTAATGTTTCACTGAATCAGTGGAAAGATTTATTTAGTGGGAACCTATGGAGCCTTGATATGAGTGTGCACCTGCTTTCTATATTATCAACGACATGAATACAAAACAAGAATTTTTCACTACATATGGAAGCACACTGATTGGGAAGGTAAACATATTTGCATGTAATATAGTCTACGTAAAAAATAATTACATTCCCTATTTGCAAGGAAAATAAACATGGTTGAAAGATTAAAATTGCCATTCTAACATTTGAAAGGATTTTTACATCTTGGAGAAACGACATAAACTTAAGATTTAATTTCTTATATGCTTCCAGTAGTAGTCCCTTAAAGAAGAGCAAATGGTTTGGTAAGCAATTTTTCACAAAAGAAACTACTAGATTATATATAACTGCAAGATGAACTCCAGTTAGCAAAGACCTCCTCTCAGGTAATGTAAACATTAAGTGGGAAAAATAGGGGCACAGAATGCAAGATAAATTAATTAACTCTTCCACTTTGCTCCAAATTGGTAGCACTTAACCTAAAGCATTACAGTCATTGATTTTGAAGGAAAAAAACTTTTTCCCCTTTCGTTTCCATGACACCTTGATTAACAGGGTTGTCACCATTATTCACTTTATAGTGCAAATTCTACTCTGATAAAAATGTAAGTCTTATAATATTGCCTCCAATGTCCATGTTTTGAGCCTCCATAAGAATAATGAATTCTGTAATATGAGATGTATGTCACTGCTCTTGGAATGATGCTATGTGGATAGGACTTCAAGGACTTTATGTTCAATAATAATTTATTCCTAATCTGTTTTGCATGCAAACATTATAAATTAAGTGGGGAAAAAAATACAAAAGTGTTTTCTGGAATGCATTAAAAATAAACTTTATAACTGAAAAAAAAAGTATATTCATTTTAAAAGGAATATTTATAAATCACTGAAGCTCTTTTTGAGTTTTTGTTACACCACTGAAGCATTTTTCAGCTGCTAATAACAGTGGAAAAATTGAATCTTTTTGCACATTTTGGCTCAGTTATCCCAATTTAAGCTAAGAAATCAACAGCTTCTTATTGATTAAACACATTGATAATTTCTGATTGTTTAAAAGATTACTACTCATCTTCTCCATGAACAGTTACTGAGCATAATAAGCCAGAAAGGTCTAAACAGAAAACTCTAATCATAGGTCACCCACTGAGATGGGTATTTTCAATGCATATATTTATCTAGTCTACTTTGAAACTAGGCAAACTCTTTCCTTGAACAAATTATGTCTGCTGATCTTGTAAAGTGATCTCTGAATTCCAACAGTCAAAAAGAGAAAGCAAAGATTTTTTAAATCTGACTTACAAAAAGAAAGAAGGAAAGAAAAAAAAAGCCTTACAAAAAAGAAAGCTATGGAACCAAAAATCTACATTTTGATCTAGTCCTGTTTTTTAAGGTATTATCATGTATTCATTGAATGGTGAGAATGTAGAATTTTTGCAAAGATTAATATACACATACAATATAGTAATATGGTTTAGTTCTCACAGATAAGTAAAGATAGGATTGCTTTCACCTGTTTTTTCTCTGGATACCTACTTATGGGAATTAAAAATCCACTGATGCACTGTCAATAGAAATTAGAAATATTTAATAAAATGGTCTTTGTGAGCACAGACCAGCTGCTGGAGCTCTATAATACAGTCAGAATCAGCAAGGATGTGGAATAAAGCAGCTGTGCCTTTCAGTTGTTATACTCAGCTATTGCTATTAACATCCATATCAGAGGAAACAAGCACAGGCATCAGCTGAATTTCTGCAACAAAACTGTTCGCTTGATTCTCTCATCCCTTTCTCTGAAACTGCTCCATGGGTCTCATGAAAATATGGGGGCAGGGCATGCTCTATATTGTTGGTTCTATTCTACACTTAGTTTCCTTTCCTGTTCCATGGAAATGGAGAACACATAATCCTTTTTTCCTTAAAGTAAGGGAAAACAGACTTGTTTGTAATATTCAATCAGTCTGTGTGCATTTCTATGTTGCACGGGGAGCTGTTTTGCATCCCAGAGGCAGAGCTCCATCTTAGAGTTGAAATGAGTTGCCAAAAAAAAATAATGTGATGGTTTTAATCTAAAAATCCTATCTACAGCTAAAAAACTTACAAACAAATGTTCCGTAAACAATAACATAGAATTTGTACTTGAAAAAAAAATTTCTGAAGAGCCTCTTTGTGAGTACACTAATCATTCCTGGTGATAAAAAGAGCCATCTGAGAAAAAGTACCGGAAAGACTGTCCATGCAATGGTTCTGAATGCTAATGAACATCACTTTACATAAAGGACAGTACCAAACTTCAGAAATTAATCAAATGATTCCTCTCCATTGCTGCTGACAAATATTTCAGCCATAAGACCTGATTAAGTATTAATTGCCGACTGGCAGTGAATGCTTTCTGTGGCATCTTGAAATGAAAATGAGGATGTGCAACCAACCAAGAAATTCACTAGCTTGGCAATGACCTGTTCAGAGACTCTGATGGGCATTTAGTGATACATTCAATTGTTTTCATGATGCAGTATTTTTTAAATTCCTATCATCTGAAAGAAAAGACTCTGTAACAGAAAAACCATTCTCTGACTGGTTTGCTTGGAATATCCATAGAGTAAATGTCATTCCAATTTAGCTTACTATTTTAATGGTTATTTTGACACATGTAGTATAATGTGAATCAATATGGCTTGAAGAAAAAATATTAATAAAACACTTTTTGAATATATATTTATTAAAAATGCCCTGACACAAGTGGACCCAAATAACACTTAATCTCAAAATATGGGACCTTTAATAAGTAGATTAAATTACCTGCTGTAGATAATTCATCTGACAAGAGCAATTCAGTGTTTTTTTCATAAATCATTCATGAATCCACCCCAATTATATATACATAAGTAGGGAAAGATTCATGAGTGATTATAAATAGATATTAGCCATCCATGGGCATATCCCGAAAAGATTATGCAAGCAAATTTTGGCTGCTAAATCATTCACATAATGGTGCCTCCATCTGTTCCAGACATTTCAGTTGGTTACATGGAACATGGGACTATTGTTTCTGCTTTCCCATAAGAGGACAGGAAACCAATGCAAGCCAACGAAAGAACATTGCAAAATAATCTGCTTCTATCCACTTTAATGTAAGAAACTGTGATTGTCTGAGCACTTCAGTGTGCATTTCTAAAATTAACAAAGCAAAAATATCTCTATTTAAACATTACAGAAGCATAAGAATGTTTACATAGAGACTTACAAAAATCTGAATCCTCCCTATTGCACAAATAGGTACATAATCTGTCCAAATCAACAAACTGCAGTACAGTTCATTTTCATTACTTTCTTTTCAACCTTGTTAAAAGGTTCAAATTTCTCCTCTTGCTTATCTCTTTTCTTATTGTTTTGTAGAAAAAGTATTTTATGACACTCTGCTTTGTGTCATTTCATTATAAACCTGCCATTCAACTTTAAAAAGAAAGAAGGACACAGCAAAATGCACATGGTTAGAGTAGATACATCTTTTGGGAGTTAATTTCTCAGGAGCATGTGTAGGAGAGTGAATTTCTTACTTATTCTTCACTGGATTCTAATGTTTTAATGTGACTCAGTTTCAATTTCTAATTCCTTTTTTAAGTACTTTTGATGCCTAAAGGCCTTTCCAAGAAAGTACCATATATTTTGAACTGATGTGAAAATATTTCCTTCCAACCCTGTCCCTAGTTTCCTGAAAAGAACTAGGACCTCTGCTGAAAAAAAAAAAAAAAAATCGCTTCTATTTCCTGGAAATTGAAGAGGACAAAGTAAATTTACTCATTTTGTGAAAGTCACCCTGAAAAGGAGATGAATATTATGAAAATTTTCATTTTGAAGAAAACTCTGACCATTAGTTGCCTACCTAATGCTGATATTGCAGTTGATCACTTTCACCTAACATAAACTAGAGAGAATATTCAGAGGCATTATTCTGGTTTTAAGGCCCAGAAATAGCTACAGATGACCTGATCACAAAGATTTGTCATGGATCACCATTGCAATTGTAATTTCTCAGGCCCATATAGTTCTCTTGTCGTGTAATAATAGAGATAAGTGGGTCTGAAACTAAATGCAGTTGTAAAACCTTCTTATTTTTTCCAGCCTTCACCAGATACAGTTGTGCCTGTCTTGATCTCGGGTGGACTGTCGTTCCACCTTTAGAGGGAGACTGAAGGAGGTAAATTCCCAAAGTTCTTCCTGTTCCATGCAGTTGATCACTGTATGATATTATAACTCTCCAGGAATTTGTAACCAACCCTTCAGCTGAGAGACAATAAGTCATTGTGGAAGTACATTTCAGTACAGAGTAAAACAGATCCATGTAAAGTGCATCTGAGGGTAGATGAAGCAAACCTGTTCCACTTTGCTCTGAAATGGACTAGAAATTCTCATGTAATCAGATATCGGTCCCCATAGCTGAGGCTTCAACAATTTCCAACTGAAGGTTATTAATGACAAACCATAGGGTAATGACATCTTAAATTGCTACATCTATTTCAAAAATGAATGTATGACTATGCCCTAAGGTTTGCAATTTCAAAAGGACAGATTATGAGAAATTAAGAGTACTGGTTGATAAAGACAGCCTCACTGACAAAAATTAAAAAAAAAAAAAAAAAAAAGAAAGAGAAGAAAAAAACCCTTATACTCCAGCTAAGGGGAAAAACTTCTATGGAGGGTTTTCAGACCTAATTAGCCAAATAATAACTTCAAAAAGGATATTAAATGCAAGTAGAATTATTACAGAGATTGATGTAAAGGATTGTTTGACAATGAAACATTTTAGTCATCAGACAGCAAAGGGAATAGCTAGAAGTCAGGTTGACAGTGTCTAAGGAGGAAATTAGAAGACGATTGTTTATAAAAAAGGCACAGAATCTTCAAGTAAAAATTTAAAATTAAGGATAATTTAGAGGAAGTTCATAGCTAAGTTTGCCTCAGTTTCAGCTAGGATAAATGTCTAAGTGTGGTATGTAGATGAGTGAACTAAAAATAATTTGTAAGGGGAGGAGGTTGGAGAGGAGGGAGAGGGAAAGGGAGAGGGACAGGGAAAAGGAAATGGAAACTTTAATGGAAACTGAAAGGCAAATGGAAGTTTACCTTCCATGCATAATCTAATCAATACAAAATATATGTAGCAGCAGAACATATGATCATTTCATTCAATGCAATAAAAGTACCTTTGCATTTAATGTTGCTGACCAGTTCTAGAAGATTGATTAATTAATTTGTAAAGGTTAGTAACACTTTGCAAACGTATTAAGGCCATGGAAATAAAAACAGATTATCGTGTCTAAACTAGAACAAAACATTAATGCATATTTGTTACTTTGATATCAGGAACCTAAAGCTGATGAAAACAGATATCTGAAGTGGCTGAAAATAAGTTCTCATTCTTTGCTGTGGGTATTCACATTTCAAATGCAACACAAAAGATCAAAATGTTTTCCCATCTGAATATTATTCAGTAGACAGTACAAAATGAAACAATGTATCTCAGTCTGCTTTTAAATGCCTTTATCATCACTGCAAAATTTTGCAGAAACATGAGAGATGAACTGTCCCGAAAATTATATTATGCTGCAGGCATAAGAGGCAAAGTTTCCACCATATCAGTGACTGAAAGGTGTGTCTGCTTTTGGTACACCACAGTTCTAACTGTCCAATCAGTACTTTTTACTATGAGTAAATTTGTTTTCATGCAAACAGATTGTGTACTTGCTTCCCAAAATGTGATATTTGCAAAAACGCTCTTTCTGTCCTTAACATTATTATATGATAACTGAAAAAGGAATCGTTTTTGGGAGGGTATTTTTAATCAGATATTTTTGTCAGAAAAGCAGATGAGCTGGGGCACAAGGTTGTGGTTTCTAGAGACCAGCTGCTAAATTTCTAATGCAAATCATATAAACAGAGATAAGTTAGTTGACCTCCATGCTAATGACTGTTTTGTGCATGTCAGGAAACACATTGAGCTGATAGAAATTACAGTCAGTGGCCAAAGGAAAATTAGCAGCTGTATAGTCCAAATATGAATGACATATATAAGAAGAGATTAAAAACTTGCTCATTATTAACTCACATTATAGGAGAATCTCACAAATATCCCTTTTTTCTGGAGTCACAATTCATTCAGAGCTATTTATAAGAAATTGCATAGGAGTGTTGTAGGTGGGGAAGAATTCTTAAAATTTCAGAATAAAGCTACATAAAACTGAAGTTTTATGAAGGTACAGTAATATTGTGCAAAAACCTTTCAACATGGTGTTGAAAAATTCACCACACACAAAAAATGTTAGTACACTACTCATATGATAATTACCATGCTTGATCTCTGCATCTATATTAGGTTTTTCATATATTTCATAGCAGTGTTAAAAGTTCATATACAAGTCGATCAGCAACATTGGAGTCTACAATGCCAGCAATTTTTTTAAACATAGCAAGTACTTCTTAGTCATGATTCCAAAGTCATTCAATACTATTCTGAGAGTTAGGATAACTAGCTGTATTATGTAGTCCAATTATAGGTGAAACTCTTCCATGAAAATTAAGATTTCAATGACCTGTATAATAATTATTAAAATATTTGCGACACTAAATTAATTTTGTGAGACTTCTTATAAGCATTTTGATAAATGAACATTTGATATTCACTAAGATATTTGTGATCTAGCATAAATCCTCTCTACAATGACAGCTTTGTTACCACCACTGCTACAGTATGTTTCTGGATTGAAAATTCAACATTAGATATGTGAGAGTTGCAGGCAAATGAGTAGCCCCTTTACTAGGACCTGGCATGAAATTGCACTTATCTAACAGAACACTGAAAGCTACAGGATATGACATAAGAAAATGCTGAATGTAACAGGCAGCCGTTCAAGAAGCCAACATCTTCTTGAGCAGATATATGGGGACTTCCTAATGGGTACTATCTTGAAAGACCAACATACCAGTGTTACTAGGTCATTAATAACACATAAAACTAGGACTACCTGATAATGGTATGAGAAACACCAAATCAGGATAAAGATGTATCAGAAATGTGACCACTTGAGAAGAATAATTAGGGATTGTTTACTGGGTATGGGGTGATCGCCCTGATAAGCTCTTGATGGGTCAGGGGAAACACCTGAGCCCCTGGAAGGGTGTTCCCAGATGTTAATGTGCAACACAAAAAGGGACAAAGAATCCCAGTGGCTTGCTGAATGGCTCCCAACAACAGATTGATAGGAGTACTGAAGGATGGAGTGCTACGAAGATAGCATAGCCTTTCTTTGCATATCCCGAGGAAGCACAGGAAACTGACCCTTTAGGCTCGTGTCATCTGTCTATACCCCGTAAAATAATTATTGACTATGTCACTCAAACTATCAGAAGAAAAAAGTATAAAAAGAGATTGGACATGATCAAAACTTGGGGAAAAAGACCACCATGTCTGCGGGGGTAACCAACGGGCTGCCCTTTGGACAATGAAGGAGTGAGCAGCCATTTTACTCTCTTTTCCTTCTATACTGTCTATCTTCCTTTATACACTTATACCTAAGGCTATCACTTTTATCCCATAACTACCTTTATTTACTAATTTTGCCTGGCTAACATCCTTACTTCATAAACACTATACCTTGCCTCACACCTCATAACCCACCAGGTATATATATAATCTCCCTTTATATTGGTTGTTGTGTTCCTTTAAGGTGTGTAATGGCTTTTAACATGTTTGTTAGTGGGAAGCAGCTATATTGTTTCATTTTGCTTTCTGTTACAGAGAGTGTTGTGTGACCGAACAGGTTTACATTGCAGTTTTAGGTGGTTGTTCTTCTCATTAGGAGTTTTCTGTTAGTTAAGTATTTGTGAGGGAAGGATATTGTCTGATGCAGTACTGAGGCTTAGATCGATGTGCTGTCATAGAGTGTGTTTTATCCTGGTTTCTTTGGAGTTTTTTGTTATTGATTAAATACAAATATGCAGCTAACATTATCACCGACAACACAAAACACACAATAATTTTCACACCCTTGTACTAATAAAAATCATTTTGGGAACTGCAAGAGTTTATTCCAGTTTGTCTCTGATGCTGGCAGTGATATAACTTTTGCACCTGATTGGAAAAGGGTCTCTCGTGCTATTACATGTAGTTCTCACTGGAGTATCAAAGTTCCTGTTCAACTGTGAATCTGTCCCAGCGAAGGGTCCTTGTTAGGTGGGACGCAGACAGGCTGTGTTGGACATTAAAATGTTTTGATATTCTAAGGACACTTATAGCTAATAAAAGTGTATTAATACAACTGGGGACGGGACAAGAAATCTTTGCATTTCTGCCTTTTCCCTTTTAATGTGACACTGGGTAAGAGATCAGTGTAGGAAAGGAAGCTACAAGGGAGATATGAGGAGGTCATAGAAAAAGGGAGAATGAGGTATGAAAAACGTAAGTGGTGCTGCCTGTGTTTACCTATCAAAAAGCCAGAGTTTTCTCACTGCAGCTGGAGGAAGATATTAAATGAAACCCACCTCTTTTTTTTTTTACTCTACCCTGAGAATCAATTCACTCCTGTGTTCAGAAGAAATGAAAAAAGTCATGGTCAGTGTGATTTTCCTGGCCTGCAGGGGAACACCTAGAAAGACAGATGAAGCATCTGATATCACCATACTAAATGCCCATTTCAGCCCTCACGACACCAGAAGTTCTCCACCACACAGAACAATTATTTGCTACTTACTATTTAAAATACTTTGGTTCTCTAACAGGAAAGCCCACGGAAATTAAATCGGAGTAAGTTATATAGGCATATATCATGTAGAGGAAATAATAAAAAATCAAAGCCATACATTCACAAAATTAATCTAAAAAATTATTATCACTCCATACCTCCTAAAACAAAACAGATCATCTCCAGTAAACAGTGTTATTCAACACAGGACTAATTTGAGTACCAGTATTATTATTTGTGAAGAATATTCAACTCTAGTTGATTAACAACTAAGCATTAGTGTAGGATTCAGGACTGGCAGAAGAGTCTATCCAATTTCATGAAGATTTGAACCAGGACCTAATGCAGCAGAGCTTTACTGCAATGCTTACACAAATATAGCTATTTAACTTTGGATTTACATGCCTCTAAAATGAAGAGTATCTGAAATATAGCATATTATAAGCATATAAGCATAATCTTGCACTTCTCTACTATGGTAAAAATAATACAAAAGAAATATAAACCATATATACTGCTATGGAATTGTGTCCATACCAGAAAATGATAAATCTAATGTTCCTTCCCATGAGAGACAGCTGTGTTCTTTCTAACAGTCAACGTTTATGGAGAGCAAATATCCACCCAAGTTGCAAGAGAAGCTCTGCTGTAACTCTGTTCCATGCTGATTGTAACATAATTGTCTCTGTCTGAAAAAGAACAAAGATACGTAATTCTAGTGATAATACTGCAAAGATCATTGAAAAGTGGAAAGAGTGGTAAGTAATTTAGACTGTCACTGAGAATTCAATGTTATTTAGAAGTGAGAAAAAACAGTGAGCTCTTGGGAAAAGAAAGTGACTAGTATTACAACTGTGAATTCAAACTACTGAGAGAGGATCCCATTTTCCTCCACTCCACCTCTCTCTTTCCCTCTGAAAGACCTTTGAGTTTTGGGATTTTTTTGTTTGTTTTTCATCCAAACACCACCCCTCAACTCGGAAAGTTGAAGACAATATCAGAAAAACATGGACCATATCTAACCTAAAGGTATCTCTGTGCAGATCTCAAGGGAACATCCTGTAACAACAGTAACAGCAGCAAATAGCTATATTTATAGTGCCAAAGAGAGAATGTAGAAGAGAGGTAGATGAAAGATTGTCATGACTAGGACTCTGTCCCCTTAGTAAAATTCTTTTAAAAAAATAGAAAAAAAGCAGGATGCAACAAAGCCCTATCACCATTCCATAAAGCTGATTATCTGCTAGTAACAATATTGTGACAAAAGCAGTTGGAAAGTGTGGGGAACTATTTGACCTAGCACCTAGCATTCATTCCTTATATAGTAGGTTTCAGCTGCACAGGTAAGGCTCTTTAAAAAGATAGCGATCATTATCCTAAATTAGCATTTACGAAGAGAGTATGTAGAGAACTTAAGCCAAAATTTTAAGAGATGGTTCATCTGGGGGCTCAGGAGTGAAAAAAAAAAGAAAAAGGGGGGAGGATCTTATATACAGAACCTCTGAGAACCTTCACCTTCAATTATCATGTCCGAAAACTGCAGGTGCTCTACCTCTGAGCTGTTGATGAGCGACTTGAGAGTTTATGGATTAAGACTAAAAGAAGGGCTATTAACATGGGTGATTGCTACAGGCCACTCCATCAGGAGAATGAAGAGATGAGGCCTTCTATATGCAGCTGGAAATAGCCTCACAGCCACAGGTCCTGGTTCTTGTTGAGGATTTCATCCACTCTGATGTCCACTGCAGAAACAACACAGCAAGACACAAAGCATCCAGGAGATTCCCAGAAAGCATTGATGGCAACTTATTGGCACAGGTGGTGAAGGAACCAACAAGGAATAGTGTGCTGCTCAGTCTTATACTAAGAGACAAGGAAGGCCTGGTTGGAGCTGTAAGAGTGGGGGCAGCCTTGGCTACAGTGACCAAGAGATTGTGGAGCTCAGTATCTTGCATGTAGGAAGCAAGGAAATAAGTGAAATCATAATCATGGGCTTCAGTAGAGCTAAATTGTGCCTCTTCAGGGATCTTCTTGGTAAAATTCCATGAGAGCACAACCTGCAGGGAAGAAGGGTTCAAGGTAGCTGATCAATAGTCAAACACCACTTACTTCAGGCTCAAGAGTAGCACACCCTGAAAAGGAAGTGACTGAGGAAAGGGTGAAAGAGACCTGTGTGGATGAAAATGAAGTTCCTGACAATACTCAAGCACAAGCAGGAGATACACAGGAGGGACAGGCAACTTGGAAAAATATAAAAAGTGTATTTATAGAAATGCAACCATGGAGGCCAAGAACTATGTGGAATTAAATCTGGACAAGGATGTCAAGGACAATCAGAAGGACTACTTCAAGTCCATCAGTAACAAAAGGAAAACTAAGGAAAATATGGGACTGTTGCTAAAAAGAAGAGAGACTCTTGTAACAGAGAAGGCAGATTTACTGAACACTTTCTTGGTTTTCACTGGTAAGAACCTCCCTCAGGAATCTCTGACCCAGGAGACAAGGAAGAATGAAGTGTGGAAGGAACGCTTTCCCCTGGTCAAGTGCTGAGAAAGCTGTTGGACACCATAACTGGGCCACTCACAATCATTTTGAATCACCATAGTAATCAAAAGAGGTGCCTGAGGACTGAAAGAAAGTAAATATTCAATACTGGGCCCAGTATTGATTAAAATAATCATCAATTACTTGGATTGAGGGGCAGATGCCTCCTCAGTGAGCTTGCTGACAACACAAAGCTTTGGAGGAGTGCCTGATACCTCAGAGGGCTGTGCTGTTATCCAGAAGGGCCTCAACAGGTTGGAGAGATGGGCAGAGAAGAACTTTCTGAAATTCAACAAAGGGAAATGCAGGATCCTGCACCGGGGGAGGAAAAACCCCAGGCACCAGTACAGGCTGGGGCTGACCTGCTGGAAAGCAACTTTGCAGAGAAGGAACTGGGGGTCCTGGAGTACAGCAAGCTGTCCATGAGCCAGCAGTGTGCCCTGGGGGCCAGGAAGGCCAATGATATCCTGGGACGCATTAGGAAAAGCTTTGCCATCAGGCTGAAGGAGGTGATCCTGCTTCTCTACTCAGTTCTGGCAAGGCCATATATGGAGTTCTGTGTCCAGTTCTGGGCTCCTCAGTATGAGAGAGACATGAAAATCCTGGAATGAATTCAATAGAGGACTACAAAAATGATTAGGGGACTGCAGCATCTCTTTTATGAGGAAAGGGAAAAGGACTTGGGCCTGTTCAGCCTTGAGAAGGGACATCTGAGATGGGACTTCATCAAAGTTTATAATATTTATAAGGAAGGGTGTCAAGAGGATGGAGTCAGGCCCTTTTGATGGTGCCAGGCAATAGAATTTTGGCAGAAATTAGAGCACAGAAAGTTCCACAGTAAATGAGGAAGAACTTCTTTACTGTGTTGGTGACCTTGCAGTGGAAGAGATTGTCCAGAGTGGTTTTGGAGTTTCCCTCACTGGAGATATTCAAGAACCACCCGGACACAATCCTATGAAATATGCTCTGGGATGACCCTGCATCAGGGAGGTTGGACAAGATGACCCACCGTGGTATCTTCCAACTATTCCCATCCTGTGATTCTGTGACTTTGTGAAATGCACAATGTGTGAAGTGTAAAGGAAACAGAAGTCTGAATTTAAAAGGGAGGATTTACTCTATATTTTACAACAAGAATAAGCATAGCAATAGCATGGTCGGAATATCCAGACTGAATGGTTTAGTGTGGCTGCCGTGATAACCCACTAGTAGGGGATGTGATGACTATTAGAAATTCTCATCAGGCTGAACAAAGACACTGGACATGTGTCAGGAACTCTTACTGTACAGTCCTCTTAACTCCAGCAACCAGCCCACTATTTAGATTCCACAGGTATTGGCTAGCATGCCCTTAAATTCTTACAATACGCCCCTGCAAAAGTTGTTGGCTAAAAAACCTTTAACCTTAATTTCAGTAAATTCTCAACTCCCACAGCACACTCCTCACAGGTGCTGACGCACAAGCCACAAACACATACACAGCCTTCCCATTCCCACAAAAACCACCAAAACACAGTGTGGAGTAGAATATGACAGCCATACTTTGCTCAGAAAAAACAAGGCAAGAAAACAAAGAATGTCACCAGTCCTTAAATTTGTATAGGTACTGCCTCTTGGGCCATCCAGAGCTTGGATTGTGAGACAAAGTAAACAAAAGAGAAAGAGGTGAAAGAAAGTTAGGGGGCCTGATCTGAGTCCTTTTATAGTTAATCTGATGAATGTCTCTTATGTAAACTAGACATTTTGCACTGTTTTGTTCACAGGTGCACAGTCAGCCCTTCTTGATTTCCAGGAAATGAGTAGGAGGGTGGGGTGACTGAACACTAGTTTCAAGGCATAGAAGGAATTTGGCTCAGAGCAGCACTGCCCCACCTCTGTGAGGCCCTTTGTTCTGATCACAGTCTTTCCCGTCATAACAGTCAAAATGTTTGAGGCAAAATATGCTTCAGTCTGGTCCTCTACAGCAGTAGGTGTACAATAGCTGCACTAGCAAGGTACTAGCAAGATCCAAAATGCAGACTAGCTCAGGTAAAGGACCAAATTAGTGGGACTATTTTGGCTCCAGTGCTCCAGGCAGTTTGAGAGGAGTTGGATGAATATCATACATTTTGGCAAATAGGTATTGCTTAATGATTGCAACAATTGCTTCACAATCTTTGGATAAAGAAAGAAAGATGACATTTGCTGAAAATTAATGAAACTGAGTTCACTAATCCCCTCTCAGACTAGAGACTTTCAAATCTCTAAAGACTCAAGGGGGTGGGTGGTGGGAGTGGGGTGAGGGGGGAAAGATGCAATTATTATGTAGAAGGCTGAGTCCCAACAAAATTTCCAGCCTGGTCCCTGTAATAAGTTCTAATGCCCTTGCTACAGTTCACATCTGTTCCAGTGTGCAGCTCACTGCAGAAAAAAACTTCCTCTCGAGAACAATCTCATAAGGCAGAAGCAGCTGCTCCTGTTCCTCCTGCTCTCCCTCTTCAATTCTTTGAAGTCGTGTCACTAAATTTCAGATGAAAAGTTTGCTTTATTACTTTAGCTTTCAGCGGAGTTTAGGGACAAGTTTATTGCAAGACTTAGACTTTATACTGTAATGCATGAGAGAACATTATCACAGGCAAGACCCAGCTCTGTTTTCCTCCAACTTTAGAGTTGTTTAACCAATAATATTAATCTGTCTATTTAAAATTTAAAATAAAGACAAGATGTTTTGATTTTTTTTTTCAGTAATCTAGATTGAGAAAATGGAAGATGTGTCGTTTGTACACCGATTTGTCTGGTGAAAAGCCAAACTACAGGTAGTTTGGCCTGGTGCCATGCCTGAGTTGTTTCATTCCTTCTTCTTTCTGAGCTCAACATAGGCAAGATAACTGCTGTGCATCAGTGGCTGGGTCAAAAATTTAAAGAACTGGAAGCTTAATAAAAGACATCAAGAAATGGTAAATAGCAAAACAACTGTTTTGTCACAGTTGAAACAGTTCATATTTATGTCTCCTATAATTTTTTCCAGCTACTTATCAGTAAGAAAAGTGCAGAGTTAATAAATCTGTCTCCAAAAAATAGCAAACACACAACAGATTAATCCTGTAACACACCATCAATTCTCAGATTTATAAATCAATAACTGGACTTCAAAATTCAACAAATATGGAAAAAAGTAGCATCATAGCTGTAAAATCCTCATCTGCTTTTCTAGGGGATATATGTCAATCTCTCCTATTCAGGGTTTTGGGGTAGGTGTGCCTAACAATGGTCTTAAATGAACCTCTCAAGAGGCTAGAAAATTTCAAAGCCAAAAGGCAATCATGTATTTTAATAAAAATTAGAAAGAAATAACTTTATGAGAAAGATTACAGAACACAGAAAAGTTCTTTTTAGCTCAGTCATTTCACACTGAAGCAAGACCTGCACAGTGCACATATTTCTCCTACCTCTCCTGCATCCTGCCCCGCCACATCTTGCTGTTTGGCTGTTTCTCGTTCAGTGTGTTTCAGATGTGGGGTTTTAGTTCTAATGTAACTTTTTAACATCATTTTGTCTATTGCATCTAATGCCCTCACAAATATTCTGATCCTGAACAGATTATATTATTTTTCATGGGAAGAGTTCCTTTTTTTTTTTTTTTCACCATGATCTTGTGTTATCAAAGGAATAAAACACAGGAAAAAAAAATTTAAAAAACTCAATCAGTGAAGGCATTGTCAACCACAATTAAACAGACCACAGAGAAGAGATATAAGGCTTAACAGTTTTAGACACAGCTTTTTGCCTTTGCTCATAGAGCTTTTGTATGGTATGCCTACATTATTGACTAGTATGTGGCACAAAGAGTGGACTGCACTCTGATTTGCTGCAATCTACAACATTTCCAGGAAAACATGTTTACATAGCCTCTGACCAGAAATTAAGTTTGGGTCAGTATCAAGCCCCTATGCATACCATTCATGCATATAAACTAACTGCTGAGGAATCTTGCATCTGTATTGCATCCATACTCCATTCCCTGATTTCATTCTTAGTTCCAGAAGGAGGTAAATAATTGTGATTGTATAAGTAGTGTATTTGGTTGCAGACCACAATATAAATATAAATATAAACATAAAGTTTAATCTAAAAAGAACCACTCCAAAACTCAAATTCACTAGACAGAGGTATCACTCAACTGACTAGTCGTGAAAAATGGAGAGAGTTTTGGCATAGCCTTGTCTGTCTCAGGACTACTTGTACACCAGGAATCAGGCTTGAAGAAGCTGTGTATTTGGTCTACATGTCAAGTTTTTGATAATGGAGTGGCTACAAGTGTGGCTCCTGTGAGAAGCTACTAGAAGTTTTCCAAACGTTTTATAGAGCCAATGCCAGATGGCACCAAGATGAACACATTGACAGTCAAGGCCAAGCCCATTAACAATGCTGATAGTGTATGTGAGATAACTGACATAACAACAGGGAAAACATACCATGCAGCAGCACCTGGAAGCAAGGACTGAGAATATATAGGAGAAACAGCTCTTCAGACACTAAGGTCAATGAAGAAGGAGGGGAAGGAGATCCTCCACACACTGCAGCAGATTCCTCTGCAGACTGTGGTGAAGAACATGATGTGTCATGTTGTCTTTCTTCAGCCCATGAAGGTCCACGGTGGGAGTAGAAATTCACCTGCAGCTTGAGGAGGACCCCACACCAGAGTAGGAGGAGGTGCCCAAAGGATGCTGTTACCACGTGAGAAGGCTGCTCTGGAGCAGGCTCCTGGCAGGGACTGTGGCCCTCTGAAGACAGAAGCCCATGCTGGAGTGGGTTTGGTGGCAGGACTTGTGACCCGATGGAGGACTCACACTGGACCCATCTGTTCCTGAGGGACTGCACCCTGTGGAATGGACACATGCTGGAGCAGTTCATGAAGAATTGCATCATGTGGGGAGGACTCATGTTGAAGAAATTCATGTCTCCTCTTGAGGGACCTCATGCTGGTGCAGAGGAAGAGTGTGTGAGGAAGGAGCAATAGACATAGTGTGTGTTGAACTGACTGCAACCCCCATTCCCCATCCACCTATGCCACCGAGTGAAGAAGGAAAAGAATTTACGAGTGAAGCTGAGCCTGTGACAAAAGAAATCATGAGGAGAAGATGTTTTAACATTTGGTTTTATTTCTCTTTATTATAATATGATTTGATTGTCAATAAACTAAAATCAATTTCCCTGAATTGAGTCTGTTTTGCCTGCAGTGGTAATTGGTGAGTGAACTCTTTATGTTTTCTTGACCCACAGGCCTTTCATTGTATTTTCTCTCCTATGTTCAGTTGAGGAGAGGAATTAGAGAGTGGCTTGGGAGGGCATCTGGCTTCCAGCCAAGATCAACCCACCACAGGGTGACAAAAGAGATCACATCCATGTTCAGATGTAGTAGTCGACACAGTCTGATAGGAAGTCCATGAAGAAATGCATGCTTTGCAAATCTGAAAGAGAGGAAATGGGCCTTTTTGCTGTGACAGTCCAACTGGATCAGCCTCATACCCCTTCTGCCCATAATCAAAACCTAACACAGAAATAAATCTATTAGAACTCCATGGTGATTCACTCGAGGATTTGTGTAAAGCTTTTCCATTCTCTTCTTTTGAAGCAGAAGCAGATCTAAGGCACACACAGCTCATCTGAACTCTTATCACAGAGATTCTCATCAAAATTAGATCCTCAGAATTTCAAGATCAACTTCTGAATTTCCTGTATAACCCAGAAAAACATATGCTCTCTGGAAGGTGGTCAAGCAGGACAGATTTGTCAAACTGCTTTTTTCCTAGCAAACTTCAGAGTAGATTATGAAGAATGGATGGTTGAGCACCCTTTGGATAGCAACAGCTGCTCAATGATGCAGCCTCCCAGGAGAGCAAGAAGTTTCCAGCCAGCCATGGACAGAAGTTCAGAGTGAGCAAAAAGAGAAATCTCAAGCAACTACTACATTTATCCCTCAAACAGAATTATGATCTTTAATGACTACAAGTTGCTAAGATACTAGGTCTGAAGATAAACTATCATGCAAAAGATAACATTTGTAAAAAACAGATGCCTTGCAAAATCCTGCTGGGTTGGCTCCAGTATTACAGAGACAGCAGTAGCACAGTTAATTTGGAAAGACCAGTCAGCCTTTGGAAGTCCTATCATTTGGGTAGCTCTTAATTGTGACTTGGTACACTGTATATGTTTAATGACCTCTTTGCTATTACCTAATGTAAAGCACCTATTTTTCCTTATGTTTCCTAAGAAATACTTCTAATTTACCAAGGATCTCCCACAAATATTTATTAATTTTAATTCAGAAACAATTGATTCCCAGAGGAAGATGTAATCCAAAGAAACATAAACATAAATGTAAGTTTTTATAATATAAATATTTATAATATAAATATAAGTACAGGAAATACAGAAAATTACCATCAATTGCTGTAAGTGACTGGTACAATAAGTGCTGTAAGTGGTATAAGTGCTAACCACTGCTTCTAAAATTCTCATGTAAAATGAAAAAAGTACTATGGTTGCTGCTAATAATTTAGTCTATTGAAGTTATATTTTTGCACTCTGCTTAGAAGAGAGAATCAAATAAAGATATTCTTTCCTTTATACAATGGAAGGTAGGTGATTACAGTATCTCCAGACTGCAAAACTAGAATAAATAACACTGCAGCTGATAATGATACTATATATAAAGCTTGAATATGTGCAGTTTTAATGAATATGGATCTTTGATTAGTTTCACTGAATATTTGAATAGTGAAACTCATCCTGTAGAAAACACCATGAGCTGCTACTTAGAGCACAGCAATACCTCTTACAAGTGCAACACCAGCAAGATAATAGAAAAAATAACCAGCAGCAGCTTTTGTTTTATTTTTATTGCATCATTTTAGCTAGGACACAAAAGGCTGTAAGTCTACATGAACTTTATCCTGATTTTTCTACTGGAGTTTGAAACAGTATTTCTTCAACTCTATGAGCAATGTTTCCACTGGATCTATTACTAGAAATACTATAGAAACACCAAGCTGTGCCCTGATGTGAAAGGAGATGAGTAATAACTGTAAGATTTTACTCAGTTTCAGAAGTTCAATTATTTATGCATTCAAAATCCTAATAGCCAATTACTTCATCAGGTATTTTATTTTAAGAATGCCTGTGTATGTGTGTCTTCCCACTCTGATACATGAAAGTATGCTTTTCATGTATAAGTTTTGCGATGGACAGGAGAAATCAGATGCAAATATGGAGATAAAGGGAGGATTGTTCACAGAACTGTAAATACTATGACACAAAAGATATAATCTGGAATATAGAAGAGTGTGAAAGACAGGAACCAGACAGAAATAAGCGATGAAATGTAAGACAATTCTACCTCTAAGTCATTAATTTAAAGGCTGCTGTGGAGGACCAGTGACTCATGTAGGTAAAAGCAATAACTCATCTTTATTTACACCACTTCTGGAATGCCTGTGAAATTATCTCATGTTCTGAATTGTATCCCTCTTGCAAATTTCAGACCTCAGAGCATTATAGGAGCTGTAGGGACCAAACTACTTTTCTTCTATGGAGAGCATTTACAAGCCATCGCTGCAGACACCGATCTTGTAGTACACATGGACATATGTTGTAGTACCTGGTCTTTCATACCATTTTTATCTCAATGTCTCCCTATTTACAAGATTTTTTTAAGACATTTTCAAAATCTTTTTTAGTTATATTTCTGTTGAGATTTATGGGTCAACAGGCACATAATATTGGGCTAGATGCTAATGCAATTTCTTTTTCCACTGAGTCAAGGCAGCTTACAGACCAGAATCTGAACTTTGAACTTCACTTGCCCAGCAGTCTTTTTGAGCCTGGTGATGGAATTTACTATGCGCATTCAATACCCAGTTCCTCAAAATACCCAAACAGGTCAAAGTAGAAACAGTTGTCTCATACCTTAGTACAGGTATATCTGCCTGTCTGAGGAAATTTCCAAACCAAATTTTTGTTTGCCAGCATGAACTGCACAGGTGTTTGTGTCAGGAAAAATCTTCCATAAATTTTAGAAGTATTTTCCTAGTCTTACCTATATTGAAATGGAATGGTTGTTAATGCTCAAACAAACAAATACAATTAATCATCAAGAAGTTAAATAATTTGAAAAGAATCCTTAAAGGTATAACATTAAAGAAAGTGTAAAAAGGAGAAGTTGAAGTGGCACCACTGTATAACTTTGCTTTTTCTGCAGTGATGGTAGTTCAGTTTATTAGTAAAACTCTGAGCCTGCTATGCCTCTCAAAAAACTATGTGTAAATATAAAACCTAATTTTCTTTGGTTTCCAAGTAAAAGAAAAGGCACTGTGTGAAACAATATGTAATTTCTGACTGCACTTCATATAACACTAAAAAATATCTAAACAACTTATCCTAGCTAGGTAAACCAACCCTAGGACACTCTTCAGATGTGCTTTCCTGTCATGCTTTAGGAAAAGCAGACACGAGATACTTTGTCTCTCTTCTGCTGAGGTGCTGGAAAGTTCAAAAACTGCAGCTGTTTTTCCAGATCCTCCCAAACCCCTTGCACTGAACATGGAGAGGAACAAGAGAGAAAAGGTCTAACCTGATTTCCTAAACTTAGGCAAACATCTTTCTATTAACTCTCTCTTTATCACAAATTTTCAATCCAGAAGCCAATTTCAATTAAAATTTGGAGAAGTAGAGCTCTCAAATATATTAATCTCCTGTGCATTTCATGAAAATTGGAAAACAAAAAAGACAGGCAGAAATAAGGCTGTCATCAAAGGAAAGACCACAAAATGTTGTTTAGCCTTTTATGACTTCAAATAATAATACCCAGGAGTGCACCACAATCAGTAGTACATGGTCTGCAAAGTGTTTGTATCCCATATCAGGATGACACTCTGGTCAATGTAGTGGAGCGTTTTATCAGAAGTTCAGCTGTTAATAGCCACAGGACCATCCAGCACTGCTGGGTGTTCCTTGAGTGTGGCAAAATCTTTAGTGAGTTTATGCCATTCATCATACACCAGAGAGCATGTGTTCGCATGTGTTCAAGATGTGCTCATGCTGGCAGTGTTCATCGTTGCAGAGCCTCTAACATCTGATAACATGGAAATGCAGACTGAAGCTCATTGTCCACAGGGTATTCATAACCTCTCTCTCATTTTGACAGTCTTTCCCTCCATTCTTCTGCATGGAATATCAGACATTTAATAAAGCATGAGCTCATCTTGCAATCATAGTATACATGAGTTAAATTTGTCCTTCATCTTGCAGAGAAATCCAAAAGAAACTTCAGCATATCCCAGTTTTTATAATCATTGAAACATTACAATAAGGAAACATAAAGACCTGTGTACTAAATTTGAGTGACTTCTAGACACGTACTTAAGGCTCAGCTGTGAATGGCAGCCAGTCCAAGTTCTTCACAACACCTGATGTCTTTACAGCTGCCAGGTAAGGAACTAAAGAGCTCTTTTGATATCATATAGAAAGTGTTCCACCAATTGATTTTTTTGTATATATTTCAGACAGGAGTATCAGTTTTGCTTATTATGATTTCTGACCTCAAACTTGTTGGTCCTATCATATTTCTTGGTACTAATATGATGAGTGGCAGAATGACTCCATCTTCTGTCGTGGTCCTTTGCACAAGGGCTTTGTAGAAAATATTTTTCTTCTTTACAAAAAATAAAACTCCTTTGTCAAATGAAGATCTCAAAAATTCTGAGAAAATGCAGTTTTCATCCCAAAAAAAAGAATCCACCCATTTATGAGACATTGTCTATTCACAATGTCCTCATAAAATGAAGTCTTTAGGCAGTATGCCCTGAATTTCCTCTTACTGCAGCACTCTATAATTTTATTTTTTTTTTTTTAAATTGGCATAACACCACTAACAACAAGGAAATCAATTAATCAGTTTAAGTGAGGGAGAAACCAAGTCCTTGTGTTTCTATATTGGTTTGATAGAACACATTATTCATACAATAATAATCTGATTAACAGTTGAGAATCCTAAGAGTTTTTAAGTTGCTTAAGCTATGTTGGTTATAGAGTCGAGTCATGCTGCTTAAGAAATGTACCATCATTTTTTCACTTGCTTGTTAAGAAATTGATACACTTCCTATATAGGTATGATGAGCACTTATTCTCTTGCCAAGCTAACTCTAACTTCTGATAGATGTATCAGTTCAAGCAAAACATTCTGAAGCTCTGCCAAACCCCTGAATAACAGAGAATGTAACTTTATGGTTAGAAAAATTCCATTAACTTTTGTCTGCCTTGTTTGTTTTCCCATTTGTTTTCAACGGCTATTGATAGAAAAATTAGAAAACAAATCAGGAAAGACTATTTTCTGAATATCTTTGACCTGATATAGAGCTAGAAAGCACCTAAAAATCCTGAAAATTCCCCAGAAGTCTAGCTTTTATGCAGGCTATCAACACAAAGATAATGCCCAATCAGATTTCTGCCTAATTTCAACTGCCATTGGAAAAGCACATTACCTTTCAAAACAATTAAGAGCAGAAGAGAACTTTCAACAGTTAATTGAAGCACACATCCTGAAGCATTGTGCAGACTTACCTATCTATTACATGTCACATCTGTCCATCATAAGAAGAAAATATTTGCTAAATATGACTTCTGTTGTCCCCTTTAAATACATACAGATAAATTGATCAGGTAGTGACCTATACCCTATACTAGCTCAATTTTTTCATTTCTTTGTGGAAGATCAAAACTAAGACAGTAGTGAATATTCACTATGCAAATTTAGTGATTGTGGGACAAGTAATTTGGGAAGAGGATTTAAAAATAAATTAAAATGCATGATAAATAGACTAACAGAAATTGGAAATTGCTTTCTTACTTATTTCCCAGGTGTATTGCTGTGAGACTCCACCTCAGTACTATGTAGTAACTTGTAGAGTTTCTGTTGCCTCCAAGATGAAGGATTAGATATTTTAGAGCAACCTAAAAAGTTCACAGTTAAAGTCAAGACACTCACAATTTCAGTTCCCAAAAGAAAATACAGCAGTGCTTTCACTTTTTTAGTGTCACTAGAAGACAATGATTAGTAAAACCCCATACAAATCCTAGCCAGGCAATAGCACAGAGATAGGTTTCACAGTGCATATCTCCTATGTTATTGTAAAAGATTAAACGGATTTTAAATAAAAAAAGTTTGTATTCAATCTTGTGCTGTAAGCTACTAAAGAAAGCAAATCCTAGCATTCAATGTCTTTGCTGTGAAAACACGTGGGATAAACACATTTCTGAGTAAGAAGTGTTTTACACTTGTAAGAAAATAATGGATATATAATAGAATCATAGAATAGACCATAGAATGGCCTGCTTTGAAAGGAACTTGAAAGATCATCTACTTCCAATCTCCCTGTCGTGACCAGGGAGACCAGGTTACTCAAAGCCTTGAACACTTCCCAGGATGGGGCATCCACAACCTCTCTGGGCAGCTTGATCCAGTGCCTCACCAATGACACAGTAAAGAATTTTTCTAGTACCTAACATATACTCCTCTGAAGTATGTTGTTTTAAGCTACAGCACTGGACAGGTGACTCCAGTACTAGGCATGACAGCACCAAAGACAGGGAGAGAAAGCAATAAACTTCTACAGTGTGTCTAATCATATGATATTGTATAAGCCCACCTTTCCTACTAGCTATAGGGCAATCACCTCACATAAGCAAAGGCCCAAGAAGATGCTATCACTCTTCTTCGTCTGAGGAGGTCTCAGCTATGATTTGTAAACAGTTCAGAATGGAGAATCTTTTCAGAGAAACTCAGGATACATCTATGTAACATAGTAAATCAAGGTGAGCTCTAAGTTACAATTTGACACACTTAGTTGATAGAACTTCAGTGGTTTCAGGTGGAAGTGCCTGGATGGTGCAGGGCTTCCTAGAAAGAGTGCTTCTGAATGCTGTGATTTTGAAATCAATATGTAAATAAGGATTCATTAATCAATCTAGGGGATCACTTTTAATTTCTGGCAAGGTTGTAATGTTAGATAAGACTGAGGACACACAAACCCCATATATCAGAACTGCTGTCATGGCTTTATGAAACCATTTTAAACTTGGAGTAGCAAGTTTCTTTCTACTTCATTTGTGGACAAAGAAGACCAAATTCATGAATAACTCTCTTACTGTGTTTCCACAGGGTTAATGACTCTTTCAAGTAACAGAAAGAGCTGCAAAGTTATCCCATAAAGGAGAGAAATGGAAAATGCTATGCAAAATAGATTTTAATGATTAAAATTCAACAATTTTCATACAATTAAAAAAGCAGCTTCACATACCTATGAGTACATCAAGCCCATACATCTGGATATTCCCCAGTCTAGTTTAACATTAAATTAAAATAGACAGATGTTTTGAAATAACAACAAAAGATTTTTATCTCTCCAGTCTACTCTGCTTGATATTATAGTCAAATACCAACTGGAAAAAGTAGTAATTTACATATTTTGCTAATCTGATATTTACTGAGCTCATGTCTGTAAAAAACATTTGATATGATCAGAATTAATTTCATCTTGCAATATAATTTCTGATGGAAACCTTTGGGTTTCTGGCAGTGACAAATTTCAACACATTTTCTTTTGCAGTCCTAGCATTCCATTCTTCCCCAAGTACCTTTATCCTTGGAATATATTTTGCAGGAAATAGTTTATACGGACAGAAATTAATTCAAGCTTTCAAATTCTGTTTCAAGACGATAAAATGACATTCATTCCATTCTGAAATAAAAGGGTTTCAGGGAGCTTTTGAAAGGAACAACCACAATAACTGATGTAAAAGTTCTACTCAGTCTCAAAGGATAGAATACCACCTATGGCTCTTATATTTTACAGTCTCCAGACAGATTTTATGTGTTATTATTAAGTCACTCCATACTCATTTTGTAGCAGTTGTAGCAGTGATGTAATTTACTGGCTCGATATGTTTAACATTTTAACAAATTGCAAGTGGTCCTTACAATCCAGTGGTTTTAGAATAGTCTTGAAGTTGCCCTGTATTAGCCAGTCAGTAGGAAGTCCATGACCAAGATCGGGAAGGAATTTAACATGTGTTACCCACATTTATTCCCCATTTGTGCTCTGGATTTGAAGGTGAAGGAATACTGCTTTGGAAAATGCACTTCTATGAAACTTTAACACATCCCTAGATCTCCTGGTTTACAACATGTCTCTAAGTAACTGTGTACAGAAAGATGGAGTGAAGCACATTTTACAGTAACTGGTAAAGACAGGGTTTGTGTATTTTGCAAAAGCATTTCATTTTTAATGAGCTATTCACTTTCTGTACTCATTTTATTTAATAGCTTAGCCTCCAAACTGTCTCTTCTTTCTCGTAGTGAATTACTTTCCAGAAATAATAGGGAATTTAAAGCATCATCATGTTGCTGGCATTGTCACTTGAAAATGTGGGTTGTCATCACCTCATCACCCCATCCTGGTTTGCTCATTAGTGGCACTCTGTATGGAAAACCTCTAAAGATCATTACCACTGTAGTCTAAAGCCAATGTGCCAGCATAATGAAAAACAATTCAGCAGTTCCCTATGCTCTGTTAGTTGTGTTTGTCATAAATGAGTTGTGGAGATTTGGAGTGAATGATCCATATCGTATTGAACCGTCCTTTTTATCGCTGACAATTGAAGGTGACTGAAAAGCTGGGTCAGTGTCGGACTGCATCTAATTGGAAACCTTTTCTCATTAACGTTCGATGTTGACTTGTATTAGCTGATGAAATTAGGACCACAGTAGAATGGATTTTATTACACAGAGCGAGCTGGTTGAGCTCTCTTCCATTTCAATGTTTTTTTAACCCCACCCTTGTCTGCTGAGAAAGGAATCCAGAAGCAAGGGAGTTTGTGAGTGATGCAGGATTAAGAGGAAATTGAGTAAAAATATCAGTGCTGCTCAGGAAATTGAAACCATGTGCATATTTATGCCACATTTATGTCAGCAAATCTTTTGTGAAAATACTTCCTTATAGGTCATCTGGGGTTGTTTTGTGGGTTTGAATCAGAGGTGGGACAGAAATATTTCCCAGGTAAAAGGGAAATGGCAAATTTTTTTCAGGGGGCAAAAGTGCTTGTTTTATGAAAAGTAGAAATAAGAAAATAATTTTTTGTGGTTTAAATACTCAGTTTTGTAATAAAAAAACCTTAATGCTCTCTTCAAAAATACCCCCTACCCTTTCTTGTTTATCAGTTACTGCAAAAAGCTGCTGTTTGATGGATATCAAGATAAACTCAAACTAATAAAAATTTTAAATATAACTGCAGAAGCCTATAGAAAATATGGATGAGTCATGCTACAAAGGCAGGTAACATACATTGTACTGCGTTTTTCACAGATGTTTGATGGCTTTAAAGATAAAGAAGTAATAACTACAAATTCATTTTATGAGCAAATTATTTCAACTAAATTGATCATAGGACAGTCTGATATAGGATCATGATGCCTATTAGATAGTCAGATTGAGGTAAATTCTGTCATTACAAGACAGGGTGACAAACGATACTAGCGCAAAAAAACTCCATTAAATTATCTTGTCCTCAAAACCCGCAGCTTCTCTCAAATACAGCCTTTTTTTTTTTCCTCACAAATTCATTAAAATTGAACACAGAAGGGATATCCTGCTCTCACCTCCTTAAGGCATATCCTTAAAGCCCATAAGTCACAGCTTATTCTGTACAGAACCTCTGAATATATTGGAACTGAGAATTTTAAGATCAGATCTAAAAAAAGCAAGTTCTTTCTTTCCTAGTTACTTCATAAATCTCTCAGAGATTTTTCAGTTCCATCAAACTCATGACTTTTTGTCTCTGGAATTTTTCAGGAAAAACAAAAACAAACAAACCAAACAAAAACAAACAAACAAACAATAAACAAAAACCCAAACAACTAAATTAAAAAAAAAAAAAAAAAACATGCAAATGGATCCAAAATTTTGCTTATTTCTGTAGTTTAAAGGCATGCCGAAAACACCATGCAAATACCTTAAACTCTGTGATCTCAGAGATTCTGTTCCTGAACAACCAGTTCCACAAACTATTTTCAATGTACAAAAACTACTCACCCTCATTCAGACAGGAGTATGGGGAGTATGTTAATGTTAATGTCTCTTTTATTTGGGTTTAGTCAGAGATTGACCCCACTCTCATTAGTCTTGTAGCTATGCTAATTTATAATCATAAGCACCATATGGTAATCATAGATGACATATAATGAAAGGAAAAAGGAAATCGACAGTGTAAATTAAGAGAAAAATAAGTTAATAACAGACCAGTATAAAATATCCTTTTAGTAACACCTTAGTAACAGATTATCTTGGTATAGTGAAACATGTCACAGTTTTCTTTTTTTTTTCTTTTTTCCTTTTTTTTAAAAAATTAAATTCATGAGAGGAAGAGGAGGGGCAGGCACTGATCTCTTCTTTGTGGTGACCAGTGATAGGACCTGAGGGAATGGCCTGAAGTTGTGTCAGAGGAGTTTTAGGTTGACTATTAGAAAAATGTTCTTCACCCAGAGAGTGGTTGGGCACTGGAACAGGCTCCTCAGGGAAACAACCACAGAATCAAGCCTGACAGAGTTCAAGAAGCATTTGGACTAGACTTTGAGGCACCTAGTATGATTCTTTAGGCTGTCCTGTGTTGGGCAAGGAGTTCGACTGGTGATCCTTGAGAGTCCCTTCCAACTCAAAATATTCTGTGATTCTGTGAGAAGATTTTTTATGTCTTTCAGTACAGTTATGCATTTGTATTCTATAAAAGTATTGTTTCAGAATTTAGAATGAAAAAAAACACTTGTTGGTGTTATTGGAGAAAAAGTAATAGGCATTTTTATCTGTCGACTAAGAAGAAAGTACAGAAATGTTCCTAGGATTATGAGAAACACACATTATAAACCAAGAAAATTATCTCATGTATTGAAATGACGGTCTCAGAGTTTGTATGTATCTACCAATGGACAGAATCATTTACACTTGTCTTCAATCAAAGATATTTTGATTTACATAACAGAATTGTTTTCAACTCTCATTTCTTACTCATGCATCATAACAGTAGACTCAAGACTAGTTGCTACTTAGATTCTAATTCTGGTGTTGCTGACCTTGAAAGGTTTGTTAGATTCATATTTTGATGTCCTAAAATTTTCCTCCAATGTTATAAGAAATTTTTGTCCCTGCTCATAAAGAACTTCTATGGCTTAACATAAAAAGGCAGAAAAAAATAATAATACAACTTTAACCTTTTCTCCCCACAGCCAACCTCTGGTTAGTGATGAGTATTGTGCAGTTTCAGGTACTTGGAAACAAACCTTGTTACAAAGAAGTTTTTTTAAACATCTCAACTTCCACAAGGTATTTCAAACAACTATAGAGGCATTTGAATTTGAATAAAAACAGGAGGAAAATGGACGAAGTGTTACATTTATCACAAGTGGTAGACAGAAAGATCTGAGAATTCCACAAGTAAGTAAAAACAATTGGCCCTGAAGTAGGAAAGATAATTGGGGTATTTTTGCTTACAAAACAGTGCAAAGAAGTTCAAAGCAGAAACACTGGCTTTTCTAAGAACACAAATGTTTTATTAAGTTTTTTGAAAGCATTGATTTGGAAAATGTAGGTAAGGACAAATCTGTTTGGATTCTTTCTGCCTTTCAAATGATTCTAAATTTCATTTGAATACAACTGCACGTAATGTTGACCCACACAGGGTCAAGATCCTTGGCTTGCTCAGATTCATTAATGACCTTTTCCCACTTTACTTCTACCATATTTATGAACCCTAATTACTAAGGAAACACGAGACAGAAATCCTAGAGCATCTAAATATGAGGAGTTATTGGTTAAACTCACATGACTTTCTTCCCAAATTGTCTTTCAATGACCCTGCTTCTGAGTTTAACAATGAGAGACAATTTTTTGGCACCAGGCTTAAAATTCATAATAGAAGCATTATTTGGTCACATTATAAAATATAATCATCCATCTAACAAATGAAAAACTTTTAATGGGTGTACTCCTAGTTATAATAATTTGGAAGAGGAAAACATCAGCTGAAACTGAAGTGAGGTCATTCAATGAGACTTGTGACTTTGGAGTCCCTTTTCAAGCTACTGTAGGTAATTGGACTCCATGATCTTAAAGGTATTTTCCAACTGAAATTATTACATAATTTGATGATTCTAATTCCTATCCATAGTTCCTGTTTCTCCTGACAGTTTATGACAGATCTTCTTTTTTCCTTGCGTGTAGACAAAAGCAAGAACATGATTACCTGATGCTTTGTATGTGACTGGATTTTTTTACTGGTGCAACAATTTCTGATATTGTATACCTGAAAATAAAATGAGTTTCTGTCACTAAAGGTCAGGGAAAAAGTGACACACACACTGATGCCCTACCAATGGATATTTGCACTCAACACAGATGGAAGACACAAGGAACATGGAGAAAGATCAGAAACTGAAATCTCACAATAGCTATGAGCCAGAAACACATCAGCTCTACTGAGGTGTTGTATTCACTCCATGAAATTCTATTGCACAGATTCCAGTAAAGTTCACAATAAAACAGTAAATGCAACACTGTTTTCAGAAAAGGGTACACCATGCATGAGCTTTTATGCTCCCTGGAGTAAATTTCTACTTCCTTTCTTCAGAAAACAATTGGTGCTTTCTTCCCAAGAGGCAGTTCATGCCCAGGGACTACTAGAGCCAAAGTTACTGTGTTCTCCTTCCACTCCACAAGAACCAGTATGTGACAAGGCAAGGAGTCTGACTGCCTGTTTACTGTTTGAGAAACAAGTAAAATTAATATCTTGTCTCATAAAAGAAAACAGTCCATTATTACAAGTACAAAAGTGTGACCCTAAGCTAAGTAAACTGCCTATAAGTAAAAGCAGCCCTTTGACACCCATGAACACCAGAGTACAGAATACCCAAAGCTAAGGGCAAACAATGGATGTGAAATCAGAACTTAAAGACAGAAAAATTGTGGCTGGGAAACAATGTGCTTAACACAACTAAGTTACCATTTAAAAACTAGGGTAAGAAGGTAACCTTGTTAACAGTACGGGTAATGTACTAACAATAATTTATAATTTCACTTATTTCTTTATACTGTTGGCTAGATTTTGCGAACAAAGATTTTGGGATAAGCCTGCGCAATGGAGTTTTTAGGTGAGGCACAGTGTGTGCGGAACTGGCCCCACTTATTTCTTTATATAATCGAGTTATCTGGAGCATCTTACTGAGATGTCTGGCCTGGTCTGATGTAATTGCGTTGTCAGATGCTCATTTTCTGAAAAACATTATCATAATAATGTGCCTGTGTTGAAAACTAAGTTAAAAAATTTTTTTAGAAAGATTTGTGGATTTTATTGGATTGGTTTGGTATGGTTTATTTATTTATATTTTTTTAAACTGAAATTATCATTGGACATATATATGCTGTACCAATGATATTGCTATGGAATGCAGTTTTCGGGTATTTCACTCAGAAATAAGTATTATACCCTAATCTGATTGCCTTAATTTTACCAGTAAAAGGACACTACCTGTATGGTCTTTCCATGGCACAGAAAGATGCAGCCGCCCTAAATCACCGAAGGAGTGACATTACTGAAGGGGGACTGAGCCACATGCAGGATTTTTCCTGACCTCTTTGCAAAAGAGTCAAGTCTAGATTTTAATGAAATGAAATCTCTTTCAAGGGAATCCAAACGAGGTTGCCTCTGGAGCACTGTTCTGGGAAAATTATTTCAGCTGACCTTTGAGAAGATTTACACCTAAGTCTTTGGTGTCAGAAGTTAGGCTGCAGTCACTACCTGGAGACCTTCTTATCACTTCTTATGCTAAAGCCGGAAGCTTCCTCTGAAATTGCCAGAAGAAAAATGTTTTAAGTACAGCAAAAGATATAAACAAATTGAATTAGAGCCTAAGATCACTTAACTTTCCTATCAAAAAGTATTAGCCTACCTAGAAATTTCCTGGCCATAGCAGGGAAAAAGATTAAAGTTGTTTTTCACTCAAAAAAGGATGCAATAAGTTATTTTCTTCTTGTTAATAGTAACGGTTACTCTCTACATTATAGCAGTTTTTCTGTGAGGCACAATCTTTACTCAAAAAACTGTTTTCCTGTATTAAACTGAGACAGCAATTGAAATTTATTTTTCTAATACAGTTTTCCTTATTATTTTGGTATTTTTCTTCAAATTACTAACTCCACTGATAACAGAACAAATTGCCATAAATAATCTGGTTCTTACTTAACATCATTGAATGCAAAAATTATACTCAAGTTAATTCCTCTATTATTCTACCAACTGACCTATTAACATAGGGGTTAAAAATACTTTTATGTTAATAAACCATTACCTTTTCATCAAGATAAAGCAACAGGTTCTTTTGTCAGATCTTAGCAAATTATAATATTATGCATAAATTAAACATTTTGATGCATATCCAAATTTGCTTAATATTAAAAACTGCAATATCACAGAGCTGTGTGATATTTATTTGGTTATCTGATCTTTAGAACCACATATTTTAACAGTTTAATTGAAGATGGGGGGAAAATAGTATTTAGGGTATTCAAATGTCTGAATTAAAGTGATTTAAAAGGAAACTACCAAACCTCTGGTTTTGTATTAGACAGAAACATTTCTTTGTCTACAGTACTGTAAATGGCCTGTATTCTTCACCAGACAATACAAGAAGAAAGGTCAACAATTATGCAAAATAAATGAAGGGTTTAGAACAATCACTATATCCATCTATTACAAAGTAAGCACACTCTGTAAGTCTGGTTGTCAGGTGCAGGCCTCTTTTCCCTGCAGGGATGGACAGGACCTTTCAGAAAATGCTGAAGCAAACAATATTACTGGATGCCCAGAGAAAAAAACAACCAGTATATTTGGAAACCTAAGGGTCCTATATACATACATATATAGATACANATTATTTTAAAAAAACCACATTTTTATGAGTGCTACCAAAAAATACAGTCTAAAAAATTACCTAAAAAATTTTGGAAATTCTTTTTGTTGGGTGAATTACATTCGGCAACATGTACCTCCAGTATTCAATGCCCCAAATTCTTGTCATTGTTTGTAAAAAGTTGTAATAAGTGCAAGTATTGAGAGAATAAAATGCAACGTACCATCACAATATAAATGTGATTATTACCCTCTTTGAAAGGACAAAATGGATATTTTGTGTCTTAATGTGTTTGATTTCTTTGTATTTTGAGCAATCACTTTTACAGAGAGCTCTTAATGCTCTGCTACTTCTAAAATTTGCCTGGAAGCTTCATGAAATAGTTTTGAATAACAATATATGCAAAGTAAGAGTAGTGGTTCAATTAGGAATTCATGTAAACAGAGGGGTTTAATAAGGTTAAGTGGGTTAAATTCTCCTATAACCTCCACACAACAACACAGTGAATCCTAAAATCTGAACCCATTTTTCCTACTAACAAATTGCTTCCTGAATAATCCTTCCCTCCTTCACTTATTTTTTTTTTACCTTTTTATACTCAGAATAAATGAGGAACTATGGTCATAGCCTAACATATGGTGCACAGAGCTCTGCCAGTGCTTCTCTTTTCTATTTGAAATAACCTTCCTGCTGTTTAAATCTTTGGTCAGCCTTAACAGTACTCAACAATCTCTAGAAATCAGCTGTAGTGGTTTCAGAAATGATTCTTTAAATACTGTTAAAATCAGTGTAGAAAATCACCAGCTACATTACTACTGGTATTTACTTACTGATATCAAGAACCTAAAGGCATTCCAAAGCCCTTCTTGAACCAGGAACTGTCTATATAGTTCAAGATGCACAGAAATACAACATCAGGTCTGAAAAGGGTGCTTATTGCTTTCTACATCTGCCAAGCATTGTTCAGAATGGAAGGTGAATCTAGTGCAGAGGAGAGAATGATTAGGAAATATTTTCCTGATGTTTCATGACCTCTGCTATCACTGGCTGCAAGGTAAGCAGTGAATAAAAGACCTGTAGAAAGCCAGACACATGTACTTAGTGTGCCTAGAAACTACATGTTCTTTGCAATTATGAGACCAAACTCTTAGAGGGCAAGGATGAAGTAAAGTATAAAGTCTTATCAAAAATTAAATACTGGAGTATCATTTTACTGTTATCCTAAAATAAAATTTTTAAAAAATTAAATTAAAGAGGTGGAAGCATCACAGGTTTAAGCCTTGACTTAAGGTCTGTCTTGCATCATCATTTAGAAATGGGATAAGTAAAGATTATGCCTAAGCAGAAGGTTACCTGAAATTATGAATACAACATTTAGTCAATGAGAAGTCAGTGCTCAGGTCGCTTCAAGAAAATGCAGGTTTCTGATGTTGCTTAAGACTATAGTGCAAGCACTGGCAAGAGACCACTGTAACAACATACAACCAGTATGTCTGTCCTAGCAACCTAGGATAGTGGGACGCAGTAATGCAGATAACCAGAGGAGAAGATTTAGAGGCACAGAAGGAGTATAATGGGGACCTCGCATGGTTTCTTTGATTATTCATTATCTCTGCATTAATCTGCAGCAGTTGTTTGTGTACTAAACCCACTGTCACATCCACTGAAAGAAGTGATCTGTAGAATTCCCATGAACCAGGAAGAACCGGCATAGTGTTTTCCTGAGGTGAAAGTAACCCTGGTTTCTGCCCCTTTTAAGTTCAAGAACAATATAAGAAGCCCTAGAAATATAATGGGAAAAAAATTTTTTACAAAATAACAAAATAAATAAAAAGAAAGCTCTTAGATGATATTTTGGCTGTGTGACTTTCCCTGGCTTCAGAATGATGAGAACAAGCTCAAATGCAGCCAGGACTATTTTCTCCTAGCCAAAAAATAAAGGTCTCAGAGCTTAAATGTCACAATGCTTCTTATTTTCAATTTTCAGATTGTAGTCAAAAGCTGAGGCTGACATTTTATCTTGAACTCTTGTAGATGCAGGAAAACAAAGAAAAGCACAAAGGTGTGAGGAATTAAGGACATAGTATCCCTCAAATTTGCCTCCACAGTTTCTGGATTTTGGTTGCTCACAACTATTACTGGGTCTTGTGCCACTCAAGCCTTTGCAGTACACATTCCCCATGCTGGCTGCAACCAGCCTTTTCCGCAGTGGTCTCAGAGTAACGAGCACTGTGGATTCCTGGACTTTGACCATAGGCACAGATGCGTCTAGCTGCTGTGTCAGCTTCTCCTACCATCAAAGATAAATTTTCTTCCCATCAGAAAGCACTAATATTCCCTCTAAGCATCCCCAGGTTATATAGTGGGTGTTTCTTTAAATTAAATGCACCTTAGACACTGTGATTACAATAATTTTCTCCATCAGTTTGAGCCTATTGCATGTGAAGAACCTGATTTGACACTACTTTGTCTCCCCGAAATGAACAAATATATGTTAGGATTTTTAAAGACCTGAATCTTCAATGTAGAGAACAATACTGATACCAATTTTTTCATAAACAATTACAGTTTTGATCATCATAGGTACAACTTGGCTTCTCCCTCCTCAGTAGAATGAATCTTACTCCATTCTTTTAGAGCTCTTTCATCTTCCGACAGTGAGAATGAAGGAGAGAGTTAACTCATGAATTTAAGCCCGCAGTGTAAACATAGTGGCAAGTGCCGCACTCACATTGATAATTCAGGAAGCTAACACAAGCAATTTGCAAAGGGTCAAATGCATTATTCTTTAATCTTAACAGTCTTCACTCCAAAATCAAGATGAGACATTGTAACAGCTATTCCTATTGCTGACTCACACATTTTTGGGGTAAGGATTTTAAAAAAGTCAAGAAATTGCAATAGAACAAATATATTATTACTTTTACATTTATATAAAATTATTTGATTTTTATGTCACTTTTGTTGTTTATGTCATTTTAATAGACACAAAAAATTCTTTGTGTGCTTGTAGCTGCTTCGGCTCTTCATGTTGCATCTTTGAATCCCTATTCTAAAGCATTAGACAGAAGTAACCAATATAGATTAGCAGCGTACCTGGAAGCAATATGGATCAGCTTCCTCTAAAACACAGCTGGAAAGCTTGTTTCATATATACGTACCCTGAAACAAACAACTTTTAATGGTCTTGCTAAAGGGATCTTTGCTCAAGGTACGGGGTTGAAACTAGATAATCTTTAGGGTTCCTTCCAACCCAAATCATTCTGATTCTATGACTCTTTTGTAAAAAATGCCCTTCTGTCCATTAGACACAATTTAGCCTCAGTTGTTGTTACATGTCGAATAGAAAATCAGGGCCTTATGTTAACATTAAAATTTTCCAATACCACTTTTCATATTTGAAAAGTTCCTCACTCAAAATACGAAGATTTTAGCTTAGTATGAGAAAGAAGGAAGAAAAGGAAGACAGAAGATGCCAAAGTTCTGGTAAATCAAGATGCAAGAGAGCATAAGAAAATAAACAGACAGATACAGTGTGCTGGGATAGTTGTTCATTAATAAACATATGCTCTTCACCAAGATGATTTACTATAACTCAAACTGCATGTTCCCCACAATTTTTCCCCATTTTCTCTCTGCCTCAGTGGAACACACAACATGCAATTTTTTCATTACTCTCTGTTTTATTTGGGTTTTTTCCAGAGCAGGTTTACACATCAGGATAGCATGTAAATCTGACTATGCAACCTTAGAGAAACACACAGGATGAAACTGAATGTAATAAAAGTGATGGATATCACAGAGCAGTCTTTTGTCATTTGTTTGCCACTGCGCTGTGTTAGAGAAAAACACAAGGATAAAAAGAAGAAATGGAAAAGTGTTGTCAAGGTCACCAACATTTCTCTGGTGAAGGATTTCCCCAGGTGAAATTATTTTAATTTACAAATTTGCGAAGATAAAAAAGGCCCTGCTGTGAAAACCACAATATTCACTGTAGCATGTGGTGCTGATGAGCTCCACCAGATGATAAAGCAAATTGAAATCTTACATTTCTAAGACCTTTCATTAGTGGGGGAGAAAATCATGTGAAGAGTTATAGTTAATGGTATTGCAGGGTTGATCTCACCAATTTTATAATTTTGTTACGTGCATAGCTTATCATACTAATTAGTTTCATCTAGAATATTAATCATCTTAATAGAATGCTTTCATGTTTCCTTTTACTTCAGTTCTAAAGCTTCTGGTTAGATGGTTTCAGACTGCAATAAAACTTGAATCTCACAAAACAGATCAAAACTGGATAATTGGATTTTAAACAAACCACTCCTCTGTAGGTATGCTACCAAAAGGAAAATAGCACAAGAGAACTATCCAATACCTTTCAAGGAACAGAGATTGGTGGCAGTCTCGGCCACAGCAACCATGAAATGAACAAGTTTAAAATCTCTGTTGGCAACAGGGAAAGTGCCAGGAAAAACCTCATCTCTGGACCTGAGGAAAGCAGAACTCAGGCTGCTCAGGGAATTAGTAAGGTCCCACGTGAAAATTTTTTTCACATGCTGGGCCCCATCAGAGCTGGTCACTTTTTAAACGTTACCTTCTGAGGGCAAAGGAGCAGACAATTCACAAATGTCAGAAGTCAAGCAGACGAGGCAGAAGGCCAGCTTGGCTGAACAGGACTCTTCTCTGGGAAAGAAGGCAGAAAAGAATGGTGTATGCTTGGTGAATGCAAGGTCAAGTGGCATGAGAAGAATTCAGAGATGCTGCTCATTGCTGTAGGGAGAAAGTTCATGTGGCCAAAGCTCAACTGGAGTTGCAGTTGGACAGAAATGTGGGGGACAATAAAAAGAGGTTTTTCAAATGTATTAATGGCAATGGGCATAAAAATATCATAGTCCCATTACAGGATGGGAAAGATCACCTCACAAACAGGGAGAGAGACAAGGTAGAGGTGTTTAATGCTTTCTTTGCCTCTGACTTCAACACAGATGACAGACCAAGGTGGTCTCAGTGCCCTAAACTGGAGGACCATGACTGTAAGAACTATATACTCAGAGCTGACCCTGAAATTGTGAGGGATCTGCAGCTCCAGCTGAATCCCTTTAAATCTATGAGGCTGATGGGATTTGTCACAGAATCATCAAAGAGCTGGCTGGTGTCATTGCAAAAGATCTCTTGATGATTTTTGAGGAGTCTTAGGAATCCAGAGAGGTCCCAGCTGACTGGAAGATGGCAGATATCACCCAGATTTTCAAGATCGGCAAAAAGGACTCTAGAAACAAAAGACACGTCAGTGTAACTTCAGTGCCTGGTAAAGTTAAGGAGATTATTCTGGTAAGTATTGAAAAACACTTGAAAGACAACACAGTCATTGGCCAGAACCAGCATGACTTCATGAGAAGAAAGTCCTGCTTGTCAAATCTGATTTCCTTTAATGACAAGATAACCCACCTGCTTGATCAAAAGAACCCAGTTCATCTAATATTTTTGGATTTCAGAAAAACTTTCAGTGCTGTCTCTCACAGTACCCTTCTAGTCAAAATGTCCAGCACACAGCTGGATGAACACATTGAGTGGTGGGTGAGCAATTGTGCTCATGGGTCGAGCACAGAGGGTAATAGTGAATGGGGTGACATCAGACCTGTCACAGAGCTCTATCCTGGGTCCTGTGCTCTTCAACGTCTTCATGAATGACCTGGACACAGCACTGGAAAGGATACCAGATACCAAGCAAGTTCATAGATGAAACAAAACTGGGCGGAGCTGTTGACTCCCTCGAAAGCAGGGAGGCCCTGCAGAGAGACATGGACAAATCAGAGAACTGGGCAATCACCAACCATATGGAGTTCAATAGAAAGTGCTGGATTCTGCTTCTGGGATGGGGGAACCCTGAATGTGTGTAGAGACTGAGGAATGAGATGCTGGAAGGCAGTGCCATGGAAAGGGCCCTGGGGGTCCTGGTCCATGGCAAGTTGAATCTGAGTCAGCAGTGCCCTGGCAGCCAGGAGGGCCAACCCTGTCCTGGGGGGCATCAGGCACAGCATCACCAACCAGGTGAGGAAGGGGATTGTCCCTCTCTGCTCTGCACTGGAGTGGCCTCACCTGGAATATTGTGGGTAGTTTTGGGCACTGTAATACAAGAAAGATATAAAACTCTTAGAGAGTGTACAAAGGAGGGTAATGAAGACGGTGAAGGGCCTTGAGGGGAAGCTGTATGAGGAGTGGCTGTAGTCACTTGATGTGTTCATCCTGGAGGAGATTGAGGGAAGACCTCAGTTGCAACTTCCTTGTGAGGGAATGAGGAGGGGAAGGCACTGCTCTGTGGTGACTAGTGACAGAATCTGAGGGAATGGCCTGAAGTTGTGTCAGGGGAGGTTTAAGGTGGATATTAAAAAGAGGTTCTTCACTCAGAGGGTGGTTGGGCACTCGAGCAGGCTTCCAGGAAAGTAGTCACAGCTCCAATCCTGACAGAATTCAATAAGCATTTGGACAATGCTCTCAGGCACAGGGTATGATTCTTGGGGATGGTTCTGCGCAGGTTTAAGAGTTGGACTTTGATGTTCCTTGTGGACTGCTTTCAACTCAGCATTTTCGGTGTCCCTTTTTTACCACTGTAGCAATAGGAAGAGAAGTATTTTCTCAGCTAGAGAAAATGCTGAAAGACAAAAACCTCTTTAGTGTATTTCAGTGATCATTATTCCAGAACTGAAAGGAATAAATGTCACATAAGGGTAAAAAAATATTTTCATCTATATCATTGTAAAATTGAAGAGGAGATAAGGGAAAAATCATAAGGATTTTTTTGATCTTGAGAGTATTATAACCTCTGAAAAGCACAGAAAACAACCAATTATTTGAAAACAAAATTTTCTACTTGAACCTAGGTATTCTTTATTTGTATGATTTTATACACAGGTAAAAGTATCAGAAGAGTGTTTAGTTTGTTTTGCCAGTGGAGGCTCATAAGTGAGTACACTTAGGTTACTTTTGGGGTTCTGGTGCAGACAGTAAGACACTCTATCTTAGTTCAGTCACAGGAATCATTAAAGAAAAGGCCTGGTGGTATGTTTTGTGTTAAATGTATACAGCTGTTCTTCTCATCATCACTGGAAGGTCTCCATAAAAATTGTGTCTGAAGGACACAAAGGTATTTAGCTGTACTGCTATAAGGAGGTGTTTCACGCTTTTTCCAGACTTGAAAGACCATAAACTTAGTACTTCATAGTATGCCATTTGGTCATGTTCATGCTGCAAATTGAGGAATTATTTCTAAAAGCAGTAATCTAAAATGTTGTCTGTCAGAAGTTAATGGTTTTATTCTGAATATGCTATATAGTAAGGCACTCATATTTCTCAGCTGGATTGTGCAAATAAAACTGTGAACTTCCTTCTCTTGAAATGATATGGAAGAAAGGCAATGAAAACAGGAGCAAGGGAGCAAGAGGTAAAAACAAATCAGTAGCAGTTCTCCACTTAAATGACCTCTGTGTTTTCAGCTATCAACTCTTACTTGAGGAGAATTTTCTGAGTTTTCTGTAAATAAAATAGAGTGAAGGAAAATATATAGCCCTGACTTTTGGGAATCCAAGCTATTTGTCAGCACCATTTAAAGCTGACAATGCAAAGTTCAGACTTTCTGGAGGGAAAAAAAAAATAAGGAAAATTAACAAAGTCTCTTCTTATTAACATTTCTGAAGCTAATCACATTAAGCTGAGGATCCAAATATTTTTATGCAGAGTGGGAAAATGAAAAATATTTATAAAATCTGGACTTTTCACCTTCTTTCTCAACTTTTTGGAAGAAGACTTTGTTTGGGTGACAGGTGAAATATGCTCTGTATATTCACACTAGTACTATGTTATCAAGCATAGGGACATGTCTTTGCAACTGCAAAGATGGAAACGAAAAGTAAGTTTGCTTTTCGTTCAAAAGGTCTAACCTCAAAAGGTACTCAATGTCCTTACCCTCAGGGGGACTGGCTTAGCATGCTGCTGAACCAGCAACTAATTGCTTTGTTAGATTATTTAAATAACTCTGAACAAACTCTCTTAAGGGATGCAGCAAGGGACATTTAACCAGTCTCTCTCCATATGAAAACCTTGACTGGTGAAAGCTGAGAAGATAGAAAAAGTGGCCCAACCTGAAATGACAGTGCTGACATTTTGCAGAGTGAGACATACTCAACATAGTATTTAATTAGCAGAAATGTAATTTCACACACCTATTTTTAGATTGATTTAAAAAACTTGAGACTAGGACTTGTTTGTCCTGGGATCCACTTTGGAAAATGGCATAGCTTTCCTGTCTCTTATCATTCCATCCGTTTCCTAGGTAAGTCATTGCCAGTAAGAAGTGTAACAGCTGAAGAAGAAATGATGTTAGAAATGGTAAGAGGATATGGGCTCCATTTCTTTCAAGCAACTTTTCAGGACAGAAACCGCTGGCATTGTAGCTGGCAGAACTCCACTCAAAAATTTCAAAAAATGTGATGCAGAATGAGGCAATATGACAAGTAAAGTGATACCATCTCTGACAGAGGGCAAAGGAAACTAAAGCCCAACTGCAGTCTATCATGCAAAAGGTATTTTCAGATTGTGGTAAACAAGCATGTTAACTTTAAACATCAACAAACACAGCATATTCTTGCCCACAAATCAGTACTGAATATTAATAGAAACTCCATCAACTGAAAATCTGGTTAGATTCAAGACTTGGAGAAAAAAAATATCCAGGCTAAGAAATCATGCCTCATCTGAGCAGCCTCATATTTTGTCAAGGATGAAGAAAATATACTTATTTTCAGTCCAATCTTTGGTGGTTTTGGCAAGGACCTTAGAAACTGCTCCATAATTTAAGAATGAATAAAACAAGTATGATGTCATACTACACATGGAAGCTACTGTAGGAAATTTTGTTGGACATGGCTGGTCCAGCAGGGATGAAAAGTTATCAAACACTTAGTTCTATGCAGAAATGAAGCCCAACATAATTTTAAGGTTTGTTCAGCTGCACCTTTTCTAATACCCAGCACATGGCTCTTACTTGAATATACTTCTTAAGATATTAACTATACCAGATACCAATAAATTGCCAAGGCAGACATATATTGTTCACTTTGAAATCTGAAGTGCAATCTTTAACTGCTTTCTGCTCAGAGTTCTCTTTCCCTTCATATTTCACTGCAGAAGACAAAAATGACTGTGTCATAGACCCGACACATACTCACTGTCGTGCAATTTTAAAAAGGATGTTTTCATAACTGTATTTTCTAAGCCTATGATAGCACTGTGACTATCTTTTAGCCTGAAAATGCTATGAAGTTTAGGGGTAAATCTCACATTACTGAAAAACATAGGTGAGTCAACTTAACCAACACCGTAGCATGAAATCATTTTCTGTCTAAGTGTAAAGAATGACAGCCCTAGTATCTCAATTAACCTCAGTTTTTTATGACAACTCTCAGACCAATACACTACTCTTAAAATATAACTATTTTAGAGTTTCAATGGTCAAAATCACTGATTGTTTTACAAAATCTATGGAAAACAAATTTCAATAACTACATGAAACCAAACAGAGTGGCCATACTTTCTATGCATTGCAAAATATCTTTATCCTTGCATGAAAATCCTCTAACAATTGGCCTCCAGTAATGTTACCGCCAACAAGTATGGAAGCATTTGAGTTGTACCTAGGCCAACCAGTAGGCAAACAGGAACTGTGATAAATGCCATTCCCTTGAGCATGATAAAAAAAGAAAAATAAATAAAAGGCAAAAAACACAAACTGGCAGTTTTCTCATGTCCATAGCTACAGGTTCATGTAGGTCACCATGAGAAGTGTCTGTCAGGATATCAGATATGCCAATTCAGCATCAACCTCTATTGTATTTTGCCAAGGAGCACAAATCCAAGGCCTAAAGGTTGCCCTGAAATTCTGTCAGCAGAATTGGACACAAAACTATGGACGCAAAAGCCTTTAGGGCCCTTTTACACATCCCTTTCCCAGCATACATTTGTGCTTTCCAGCAAAAGTCCTGCAAATAACTTATTAAATGTGGAAATGGTAGTAGGTAATGGAAATATTTTTTGGTAGTTTGGAATAAGATTTGACAGCGTGCTCCCTCATTGGAATATTTTTGGCACTCATGAGTTTACAAGAAAAACTTATATTATAAAATAAAATACTGTTGTGCTAATTGACTGTAGTGTAAATATAAATTCCTAATGTATTCCATGTTTCTGCCAGCCTTATTTTTCTAGCTGGTCTCGTATTTTATTGGCCATTAGAATAGAAGGTGGAGAGTGTCTTATAATACTTCATGCAGAAAGATATTTCAAATTTTGCAATATAAATCCTGTGCTTTTCCAGTTCTGCTTCTCTGCTGCAGCTCGGTCACCTGTATAAGAAATAAGCTTATGCCAGTGTTAGGGTTTAACTAGCAATGAATTTAACTTTATTGCAATATTTATGGAAGCTTTTAAAATGTGGTTAAGCAGAAACCTTCCATGTGGTTTCAGTCAATATTTCCTCAGAAGGAGGACTTTAAAGAGGTATGGAGTTATAAGTTCTTTTCTGATGCTTTACATTCTTTTGCCCTTCTTCTCTTCAGCTGTTTCGTTGAGTCTTATATTAGAGTCACAATGGTCGTGGAAAATTGTTTTTGTTCAACTGCTTTTTTAACAAAGATGTTTCAGTGTTATCAGCAAGATAAGCAGGAAGCTAACAAACTGGGGCAAAAAAGCCCCAGGCATAGTTTCCAGACCATTGTGAGTGTAGCAATTACTACTAGTGGTACAGCAGCTGCAAGAATTGTTATTTGACCTTATCCAGTTGCAGCTAGAGCTCTTAAGAACCGGTTTGTGTACCATTCTTTTTCTGATTGTTTCTTGGGATTAACGGGAAACTGGATTTTGAGCAGAGTTTTCCAAACCACTCCCTCACTTTTTCAGAGGAGGAAATCGAGTGTGTGCAGGTAGGCTAGAAAACATTAGTATGGCAACAAAGTAGTTTGTTTGATTAAGGACCTGTAAATACCATAGAGGCTGGTGGTTTGGGGCTTATTTTGAAGTGTCTTGAACCAGTTGAGAATTCATAAGTAGCCAGTGAAACTTAAAGGTGTTTTCCAGTGCAAAGGTAAAGTTCTGAGGAAAAATTAAATTTTAGTACAATCTGGAATAAATAACAGTTCCCTTTGCACCAATGTCTCTCTTCATTGTAGCCCAATATGAGACCCTGAAAAACAGAATCTGTTTTCCTAATCTCTGTCTTCCAAGGGTTTATTCTCAAGATTAGATTTTCTATCCTTCTCACTCTTACCTGTTTTCTCTGTGCCCCATATATACCATATTTCTGTCTGCAGCTGAAGAGGCCTCTATTCTTCCCAGAAGCTATATTATTAGAAAACTCTCCAATGAACATTGAGCTGTGAATGAGAACCCCTTGGTTCAAAGGACTATAAACAAGACCTCAATATTTATCCTTGTGAAGAAAAGTTTAGCCATTTGGTTTGTATCATAGGATGGCTTGGTTTAGAAGTAATCATCAAGATCATCTTGTTCCAATTAGGAACACCTTTCACTAGGCCTTATTTCTCAGCTCTGTGCCCTTGAGACATTTCTAGGGTGGTGCATCCACAGCTTCTCTGGTCAATCTCTTGCAGTATCTCACCATCCTCACAGTAAAGATATTTCTTCCTAACCCCTGACCTAAATGTGCCCCCTTTCCATTCAAAGCCACTATTCCTTGTCCTAGAGTGATAAAATAACACATAGAATCATATAATGGATTGAGTTGGCAGGGTTCTTAGAGATTGTCTAGTTCCAATACCTCTGCTATGGGCAGGGAACTTTCCACCATACCAGGTGACTCAGAGCCCCATCCAACCTGGTCTTGAACATTTCAAGGGATGGGCATTCACATCTTCTCTGGACGACCTATTCCAGTGTCTCACCACACTAACATGTTAGTCTGAATAATGGGGAGAAAGTCACGGGACTTCCGTTTTGGTTTAGCTTTGTTCTATTTCCAATGCTAATAAAGGTTAAAATCTTGTACCTGGAAGTCATATATAGGTGTAGGTATGACTTAGAACTCAAACTCCCAAAGTCTTTGGAATACTTTAGAAAAATCTAACACATTTCCGAAAAGAAACATATAAATTGACATAATCATAAACTGATAACTGCAGAATATGTGACAGGAAAGGATCCACAACAACCAGTAACTCTTTACTTAGAGAAAATAGAAGTTCAGAATAACAGAGATCAAAACAGCTCTAAAACATGGAAACAGCAAGCACAACAACTAAATATTAGTCATGTCAGAAAGCTGGAGTATTGAGGCTGGTGATCTTGGAGGAAAAACTTATCTTCTGAGTCATCTCCTCTAAGCTTGGTCTTCTCAATAAGCATAGTATCAAAACAACTGATGACCCCACATCAAAGGATTTCACAGCAGGGAGTCAGTAATGACAAAGAAATCTTCTGCAACCTTATGTAAAAGGTGCCTGAGCATGTACGGTGATTTTCTGGACTATAAAACAACATGAAACAAATGACAAGAGAGCAGCTATCACCATTTGATTTCACATACATGCTTTTTCCTCCTTGAATCCTCTGGGATGCATTACAGAAAGATGGAAAAATTTTGCTTATTCCAATAAAGTGTTCCCAAAAGACTGATGAACTTATGTATTTTAAAATATGTTTTATTACAAAATACTAAAGTACATTTTACTTTTTCCTGGTTTAAGAACATACATAAAGTATCACTGAAACCTACAAACAAAAGCATTCAAGGATTCAGCTTGCTTTCCTGGTTTTATGTTGTTATAATTAGTGGATTTTATATTGAGCTCTTTCTCATTCTGAATGCTCTTAAATGGGAGAAATAATCTAACTATAGACAAAGGTTAGGACACTAGATGTAGCATGTATTTAATTTTATATGCGTTCTAAAATATTTGGGAAACAGACAGAAATGGAATTCTTAACTGGAAGTGTATTAAAATGGAAACAGAAAAGATACAGGTACATATTAATGAGCAGCAAAACCATCCAGAATGCTAGTGATGGTACTGAGATAACAATAAGGAATGAGACAATTACATAGCTGAAAAGATAGTTGCTATGTCCTATCATGAGGATATTATAAAGAGATATTGTCACTCTCCTTCCCAAAGGAATATGCATAGAAAGTTGAACTCATGAGATTAGGAACCAAATAAAAGCAAGGGACTTGCAAGACGTTTAAAAATCTCCTTGTAAAAGCAAGATGTTTATAACATCTCCTCCTTGTGGTAATCACAGTAACTTCACTTTCTAAACTGGTGGGCAACTACCATTACACCAGAACAGCACATACTTGAAATAAATCATTGTTCAAGAGATTTTAATTTAATTCAACTAACAATTCCTAACCATACCCTGGTATCTAGCCCTTTAGTAATGTAGCCTTTTCCAAACATGGCTGCAACTTAACCGCAGTTGTTATTCTTCAGATCCCTTAGTGTGTTTTTCTTTCAATGAATTATAGAATAAGCTCNTTAAACACTGCTTTCAAATATCTGCACCAGCAGGCACCTTCTATAATATTACAGTACCCTGGAGTCTAATTGAAGAGTATTGGTTGAAGCCAAAGACATCTTAAAACAATTTATTTTTGTGTTCCTGACAAAAATACAGTCATATATACCAGAAGATTCTGTTTCTCATTTAACCTGATCAGAAAGACGGATTTATCTGAAAGACAAAAGCAACAATGGATCTCAAGATACAATGGCATAAAAGTGTCTGAATGAATATACCTTAGTGCACAGAAGTGATAACATATGTATATGATGGATATAGACAGAAAGAAAACACATCTACAAGGAAAAATAAAAGTTGAAATATTATTTTCTAAGTGATATTTTTAAAAATACCCTTTTTTATGGGCAAGGAAATAAAGTACTCAACAAGAGTGCATTGAGCAAATAATAAAGTAGAGCAGTATGCTACAAAAGTAGGGTCTACACTACAATAGGCTTAAGAAGGTCTAGAAAAAGTAATTCTGAAAGATAGAGTGACTTTCTGTCTTTTCAGTAAGAATCTATTTAAATTCTGAAAAGACAAAGATGAATTTGTGCTGAAAGACTGTCATGATGAGACAATAAAATCAACACGTTTTACCTCCTATATATGGACTTTAGTGTTGGAAGCTACATTTAAAATAGCTCTCAAAGCTGCATCTTTTCCTTAAGCATTTGTACATGCAACAAACACAAAAATAGTAGAGTGAAGATACTGAGTAGCTCATATGATAAACAGGACTAGAACATGAGCAGGGACCACAATTCCTGTTTGGTGAACACAGAATTTCTTAGGCTTTGAAGCATCCTGTGTACTTAATCTGTTTCTGCTGAGAGGTCCTTGTGCACATCCACAGGATATTCTTCACAGTACTGTTCATTTGCAAAATACTTCGATCTAGCAAATTCAACAGAGAAACCAGAGTAAAAATTTCCCTACGAGGGCTGGATTAGCTCTTCCTATAGGAATTACCTTTTACATTCTTTCTCTGAGATCTGAATGAAGAGGTAGAACCTCAGTGTAGGGAAAAAATTATATATATATTTCAGTAAAAGAACATTCAATAAATAGTATGATCGTGTGATTGCGTTCCTTGAAAACTCTCCTTTTTTAATTTTTTCCCCCTATGAGTCAAGGTGATTTAGAAATCTCCTTCCTGCTGACTAAATCCCTGATTCTGAGTTTTCACTAAGCACAAGTATGTTTGAGCTCCAGTGAAGTAAAAAAACTGAGAGAAAAAGTCTTCCTCGTTTTCCAAATGACACATACACTGTCAAAGGTGAGTCAACAAGGGACAACTTTACCTTAGAGACACAGAGGATCTCCAGAGCTTTGCTAAACTCCTTTCCCATTGATTCACTTACAGCCTGTTATGATCCCAATATTAAAATTATTAGAAATGCCTCTGCCCAAACTAAGGTACAAAAGAGATCAGATGCCAAAGTCAATAGTATGTGTTTTATTTAGTGGTAAATGGGAGACAGAGAGATAGAAAAAAATATGAAAAAGAGGAGGTGGGGGAAGAAAGAAAGCGACAGAGAGAGATTAAAATAGAAAATGTATCACCACTCTGTTAACCTGGCAGCTTCCCATTGGTCCAGATCTTCTGGTCTCCTTGGAGGTGAGGGTACCACAGAATCCAACAGATTAATATACGTTCAGAGATGGCAGGCACCTCCCCTGGTTGGGACTAGGGAAGCTTTGCAGTTTCTTGTGACAAGATCTGGATTTGTTGCATCACTTGGATCACATGAAGTCCCCTGCTTGTGGAAGGCCTCAGCAATAAGTCTTTCAGGGAGCTTTGGGGGTCTCTGATGGTTTATGATCCTTCTGAGCTTCCTCACACATGAATGTCCCACGTGTACATGGTCTTCCAAGAGTGGGGGAGTTTACTCCTGCAGTTTAGTGTAGGCAGATTTCACCATCATACACTCCAAACCCTTCAGCGTCATCACCCTTGGCCTTATTTACTTCTCTTCAGACCTGAGATTATTAGGTAATAGTCCTATCTCAAACTTCCAGTCACAATCCAAATTCCAATTAGGAGGTATTTGGGAGGTGGTGCGTCAGTGGTCACAGACAATTAGTTGCTTCCTTGCAGTTTGACAAAAGTCTTACTATGATTTTGACAATATTTGACACTGGCAACATTTAGTTCATCATCTACCCCTGCCCCAGACATGTAATTTCTGATACTGACATTAGGCAATGATGAAAAGGCACAGGTTTGCATCCTTAGAGCTTATGCACAGACAAGACTACCCTGCATTACTTGAGCAAAGTTGTACACTTACTTAATTTAGAAAAACAGTCTTAACCAAACCAAGGAACTGCTCCTTTAAACACTTACAGTAGAACAGAGGTGTTCATCTCATGGATGTGGATTAATTACTGGGTTTAATAAAACCTTCATGGTGCTTCATGGTGCACATTTCCTGTATTGTTTTGGATTCAGAAATTTCCTGCCTTTCATGTATTTTTCATACATGGATGAAGTATTTTTGTGTCTGATCAGAAAATTTCTAAACAGAAAAATTTCACAGCTCATTCTCAGTATCCCTTGAGTAGACCATATTGCACTTTCAGCTTTCACTTTTAATTACTTTATCAGAAAGAGGAACTGATGGGATACCAGTTCAGTCTTTGTCCCTGTCTTTGTCCCCAGTTCCCCTTTCCAGCTCCTACATTTCACTAGAAAGCTGGAAATAGCTCTCAATAGTAAACTTCACTTCTGGCTTTAGGAGAAGGGATTTGTTGCACAGCAGCTGAAGACAAGGACAGAAAAACACACTTGAGAAACAAAGACTATTACAGTTCTAATGAAGAAAAGAAAGATATCACTTCTGTACATGTCTGTCTTAGCATCAGCAGTAAAATGACTTGTTTGGACAGTATTTTCTTATGTTATACATGGGGGATTTTGCATTTCTTTTTTTTTTTTCTTAGTATTTTTTGGGTTTTGTTTTGGGTTTTTTTTATATTGTTTTCAATATTATGGTGGGCCAGCAAATTATTCTGTTAATTTTTAGTCAATTATTTAGTTTTCTGTTTACTGCTAGTGCTGCTTTATTGATAAAATAAGGAAAAAAAATCAACCAAACATTACAAAGCCATTTAGTCTGCACAGCAAAGAATGCCTGAAAAACTGAATGATCTTATTGGCTAGAGTGTAAAACAGCACAATTCACCACTCAGAGCTTATTAGCCTGTTCATTTAATTAAGATTATGCAAATTCTTTGACAAAAAGTAACATTTTATAATAAAATTGCATTGTCTTATTCAATGGTACTAGAGGATATTCATTTAGGACAAGCAGCTTTGATCATAAATATGCACTTATTCACGCCTTGCCATGTCTTATTGATTAAACAGGATATTTTCCCTCTTGTTAGAATGAAGTTGCAGTTCAAAGGTTTTAGAAAACCATCCACTGTATGAAATTGGCAAAGGAAGTGTGTAGCACACTACAACCTCCAGAGAATTGCATGGTGTTCCCTCTTCCCAAGCTTCTGTGTTTATTGCTGAAATAGAGTGTGTGCAGTTTGTGTTGAAAAGATATGACAGAAGAAAAACATGGACTCTGCTAAATGTCATGGAATCAGCAGACAGGTCTTCAGATTCGTTTATTTAAACATACGATGTTTTTCATCAGATATTTCACGATGTGTGAGTTACAAGTGAAATCTTTGGCTCCTGTATCCTAACAGGACTACTAACCCTTTCACTGCATTCAAGAAAAACAATCCCAAACTGTAGTAAAAACGACTGAATGCCAGATACCCATTAGATGAAGTAGGGAACTCTCTGATGGGTTTTGTGTATAAATTTCAGTCTGGAAGTCTGTGGGCATTTTACACCAGAAACAAAAAATAAAAAAATTTTCTCTGTTTTTATGGAAGGATTAGATTGGGGGGGAAGAGATTCTTTCATAATTTTTTTCTCTTCCTTTTTTCATTTTTCCTAAAATCACTGTGTAATTTAATACTTCTCTGAAGCTCTCAGTAATAAGTTGTCCTATGGCAAGTTCCAACTCAGAACCCAAATATCTCCTGAGCCTCAGACAGAATGCACTGAATAATAAAAGAAACCCAAAGCTTTGTACTCACACAGAATTCACTGAGGGTCTCTAAGCATTTGAAAAATACATGAATTCTCACAGCACCTTAGAAAGTGAGTGAGAATAGGAGATAACAATGAGATTATTATCTTAATTTTGCTAATAAAAATACCAAGATAGGGAAGTTGAATAACCTGCCAAGCTTGTGGTACATGCCCAAGAGAAAGCAGAAGTCCTAAACCCTAGTTTGTAATATTAACATAGAGTATTTTCAATGGCTAGCCAAAGTTTGCTAACCTCAGAACATTAAGAAATCTCCCTGACATATCATATAGCAATCAAAAAACTAAGACACAATCCAAAATGCATTAATATGAATGGGAGTTTTTCTACTAGAATAAACATGCTGGCCTAAAGATGTTTCTGAGCTTAGCCTCCCTAATGCTACCAAAATGGAATAGGTTTTGCCACTTTCTGCCATACTGCCAGGAAGGAATCTAGTACTTGTCTCTCTTGCAGGGTCTTGGAGTTACTTTTTAAAACACCATTTAGTGCAAAATAGCAGAGATCTTGAGAATATTTGCGTTCCTCTGTCTGGCATGACAAGCTCTTCTCCAGGTGCTGTAGGTAGGCAGTTCTCAATATGGGAGGCTGCAGGCCATGAGAGATATTTTTTTCTGTATTGTCTTTGAAAACAAACAAGAGTACTACTTGTATTGTTACACATAGATGTATACATCTTTTTGCTGACTTCTTGGTTAATAGGGCCACTGAATAACACCTTTCCAGAGAGCTAAGAGAATGTCACAAATTAAGAGAATAATGAAGCTAATTGTAGAATCAGATCAGCCCTGCTCTACACCATTCACTTTTTAATATCTATCTTTGTTTTGCTTGGGCATTTCATAGTTTTCTATCTCTCTCTTCATGACAACATTACATGAGTCCAGCTTGTAGGTAAGAGTGCCACCTATAGAGTCCCTGACAATATTTGTCAGGATATACAAAGGAAACTAAAGCTTATATACCATTTTTCATGAGCATCCATAAATGACAAAAAGATAAGGAATGCCTTCCCAACTGACTGCTATGTATTCAGAGGAAAGAAAAGAAAAGAAAAGAAAAGAAAAGAAAAAGAAAAGAAAAGAAAAGAAAAGAAAAGAAAAGAAAAGAAAAGAAAAGAAAAGAAAAAGAAAAGAAGAAAAGAAAAGAAAAAAGAAAAAGAAAAGAAAAAAAGAAGAAGAAAAAAAATTAGAGATTATAAAAAGTGGTTCCACCATAAAAAATATATCTTCAAATATTTTCTTTTCTTTAGAAAAGCAAGAAATGGAAAAGATCAAGATACAAAAAAAGTCAAGCATTTATGATAAAGAAGTAATGCCTTTAATGAAAAGTTTGTTTAAAACAGTTCAATTACAGTTCAGGGTAAATTTGTCTCCCGACTTGACCCAGAGAGGACTTTTTCCCTTCATCATATTGGCCAATCATTATGTTAATTAAATATTTTACTAAGACAGGGTATGCTAGATGTCACCTTGGAAATACTTCAATTAGTATTGAATAACATAAAAGTGGAATGTAAGTCAGCCACATTACAGGGTTGTATTGCAAAATGAACCAGATTTTCTTTCTTGGCAGCAAATTTGCAAAGATAATGCATATTTTTAAAAGTGGCTGTAATCTCTAGAAAGTGAGAAAAACTAAAAATACTTGCAAGAACGTTGATGATTTTTCCACTTTATTACACTTGCATATGAATTGCATTTTCCTGGCATCCCAAGCAATGATGACATATTAGAAACATGTATATTTCTAGAAGAGTTGCATTATTATTGACTTGGGTGTATATACAGACTTTAACCAAGAGAAATCTTGTTCATCCTATATTCTTAAGTTACTGGGCACTTGCTAGATAAGTGAACCATTTCCTGAAATATGCAGAAAAATAATCAGGCAAGAAAATTATCAGAAATTTCATCTGTACAACATCACTTTTCTCCACAGAGCAGTGAATAAGTGTGTGTACTTAATTTTAACTTTCACTGAAATGGCCCATGGTTTTCTTCCCTTTTCTGAGCCATGATGCAGTATCACTTACTGTTGCTCCGAAGCAGAGCTTTTGGACAACATCTGTGTTGGTGACCTTCAAGAGAACTTACCTGATTGGGAATGAGGAGCAAAAATCTCCCAGAAATTCATTGAATTTCGCTGCAAACATCACCCTTAATTTACCAGATGCTGTTCACTTTTCAGGAACAGTGTCTCTCTAAGAACAGTGATGTGAAAGAAATAACATTCTGGTGTCAGCGTGAGCACTATTTCCATGAAAAAAATGCAGGAGAGAAAGTAGTCTTGAGGAAGTCCTGAAAGAGAGATGGAAGTAAATGTGTATGTGCCCCCAAATGACCACAGTGATGATCAGAAAACCCCACAGTAAGCAGGCAAACATGAGCAGATCTCAAAAACTCCAGAATCTGAAATATCATGACAGAAGGTTGGATTCTCCCTCAGTATGCAAATATACATGAGCACAGGCTGGACATTGGCTGGGTGGTGTAAGTCGCCGCCTCTGGAGCTGGCTTCTCCTCTGAGGCCGCTGGTTCGAATCCTGAGGATCTCACTGTCACCTAACGAGTGTGCTCAGCCATGCAGATAAGCCTCAGGAGTGAAGGGGGTGGGGCCAGTTCCACACACACTGTGCCTCGCCTTAAAAATCCATTGTGCAGGCTTATCCCAAAAATCTTCATTCATGAAGTCAAGCCAACAAAAACAACATGAGCACAGGGCAGACAGATATACTTCCTGAATCCAGGGATATCTTTTTCTTAATGTTGCTTAAGCTAGTCTGCTAGCATTCCTAGGAGAGCTGAGAATTTGGCCTGTGAGTGATGCAGACAAAAATCCCAAAAGCCTAATCAATAAACCTTGTCTATATATGCTTGCTTTATTCCCTACCCTTCAGGAGCCAGACTGCCCCAATCTCCCTAGCACTTCTAGGATATAGTCCTTTATTGTGCTGTTTTAGAACCAATGTCATAATTCCTTCTTTTGACTGATGAGTAAATAAGAAAATTTAATTCCCACAGCCTTATTTGCTTCTCAGAAAGATCTGAGACTCATATGCATAGACAAGAAAATCTGATGTCATACAAATTGCTGAAATCATACTAAGGAATCTTAATCTACCAAAGTCATGAAAACATTTCCCACGAGAATTATGTACCTAATGGTTTGAATCCACAGTACATCTAGGACAGCCAAATCCTAACTTTCTACACATTTCTAGTTTCTCTTCATCTATGAGTGACTTTCCTCTGTATACAAGATGTATATGTCACTTTGCACACAAAAGAGATCATTCCTACCCATCCTCACTTCCAGGACGTGCTGCAATTTATAAAGTGGATATTGGTGTTAACAGGATGGATTGAGCAAAAGTAGGGAATATTTATTTCACAAGAGCATAAAATGCCTGTAACACAACTGAATACCTTGCTTTCCCCTGACTGAATTTTGAGCTCAGGCTTTGATAGCAAGCACAGCAAGGTGAAAATCATGCCAAGTAGGAACGTAAGGAA
>VXAU01003651.1:67307-95723 GCA_013399695.1 Formicarius rufipectus
AAAAAGGAAAAGAAGGGGAAGGAGCATGCCAAGCAAAACATGTTGTTTTAATGTAACACAAAAGTCCTTTTAGGGCCTCAGGGTAAAAATCACTCTAAGTAAGGAAATAAGAAAAAAAAAAGAAAGGAAGGAAGGAAGGAAGGAAGGAAGGGAGGAAGGAAGGAAGGAAGGAAGGAAGGAAGGAAGGAAGGGAAGGAAGGAAGGAAGGAAAGAAAAGAAAGAAAGAAAAGAAAGAAAGAAAGAAAGAAAGAAAAGAAAGAAAGAAAACAAACAAAAAAGAAACATGTCAAATAAAACAGGCTGGTTTATTTTAAAAGAAAACTCTTTTGAGGACTCAAGGCCTGAGCCTCCATTAGGGCTGCTACACAGGCTGGATGACTGCCAATATATCAGGTTGCAATAGGCCATTAAAAGGGGTTGAATATGGATAATCTTCCCTAAGGGCTGAGCAGAGTCATACTGCCTTGATTACTTTTTTTAATTTAGATTAAAAATCCCTGTAACGATTGTCGAGTAATTGGAAAAAGACTTTAAAGTAGCTTTAGGAAATTAGGTAAGAATAGTTTTTATTATTGTAGTGTGCAGCAATTGGTGCAAACCTCTTCCTCCTGAAGGATGTGAAGTCAATCATGAGAAACTGTTATCAGAACAGAAAACCAAACCTTGTCCCTTATGGAATTTCATCCTTTGAAAGCTTGTTTTACCCTGACCGTTTTATTTCAAGTCAACATCAGAGAACAAAACAAGTGTTGGAAAGACCAGTCTCAGCAATTCATGCACACTTTGCACAGTGTAGTAAAAAAAAAAAAAAGTTGGATTCACATATAAGTGACTAGATACTGCGTCATAAGACCAAGTTATGATTCAGTGAACTTTGACAAAAGTTGCATATATTAATGTATTAGTATAGTTATTTTGAGAATGTTTCTGGTTTAGTTTGAACATTGTCCCACTGTACTGTGATATTAATCCCTGCATTGATGGCTCTTTATCCCTCCTGATTCAGGAACTATAGAAACTGCAATGCTGATTTGAGCTCTGGAACTCAAAGGCCAAATACAACATTAAAACCCAAAAAATCACCTGATATCTATTACGAAACTTAAACATAACAGTCATGTGCAATAGCAGCAACACGTCAATGCACAAAAGCCAGGGTATGAAACTAGGAAGAAATAGAAGGAAACTTCATTGCCAAAAATTGTAAAAGAGCCATGTGTTATTACACATGGTAATTCACAGGTTTGAGAAATAAACCAAACACTGATATGGAAAGCAAGTCAGCAGAGGCTCCTGCCCACTTCTTTCCAAGTGAATTTGCATCTGAGTTTCATGGTAGTGCATCTGCAATGACTGTCAGTTTCAAGGAGTTACAGGATTTAGGCTCCAGTCTATACTGCTTTCACTCACAGTCTTAATGAAAGGTTTGCAGAAGCAGCCACAACATCCATGTGATAATTCAGATACATAATCAGATGAATGTTTACAGGGAAGTACTTTTTGGGGAAACAGATTGACATACTGTGATTTGTACATTTTTTACTTTCAGAGACAAGTTTTCTAATGCTCAGTTCTCACAGCTGGATTACATTTTCAAAAGTACTGAGCATCCATTAGTTCTATTCTAATTTCTTCAATCAGATTTTTTCTATAAATATATGTATGCATATTGATGTTGTTGTTGTTGGCTGGACTTCGCGAACGAAGATCTTGGGCTAAGCCTGCGCAATGGATTTTTAAGGTGAGGCACAGTGTGTGCAGAACTGGGCCCACCCCCTTTACTCCTGAGGTTCATCTTGCCACGGCCAAGCAGCTCGGACGGTGACAGCGAGTCCCTCCAGGATCCGAACTGGCGTCCTCAGAGGAGGAGCCAGCTCCACAGGCGGGGACCTACGCTACGCGGCCAATGCTCACCGCCTCTCAAGTGTAACATCTCAGATTAACATTAAGGAAAAAAGCCAACAAACAGAAAAGCAATAATGTCAGGTTGTTGAGCAATCCTGGGAGCTCACGTGGGTCAAAGCACCAGGGGAAGACCTCGCCTTATCCTCTCTGCCACTGAATGACACAAACGTGGCACTGCAGCCACGCCTGCAACACAAGCTGGGGCAGTATGTGTGCATATGCATATATTCTGAATACCATTCATTTTAAAACATGGACACCACTGTGTACATTCTGTCTGTGGACATAGAACATCTCTAACATATGCTGCTTAAAGGTTCTCCAGAACTTCCTTTCAACCCAGTAGGCTTTTTCTTTTTCTTTTTTTTTTAATTGTGTGGTACAGAAAAACAAAGGCTAACTACTCCCTTATATTCCTAAAGAACATCTAAAGAACCTGGAGCCATATTCTAAGAAGAGAAGCTGAGAACAGATAGAGAGGTCTATGCATGTTTCAAGATTGATTCTGAAATAATATAAAGGCTATAAAGAGATTTACTGAACAAATCAAAAGAGAAAGGCAAATTCTTTAGTCTTGTTAGATTTTCAGAGCAACTTGGTCCCTGACCCAAGATAGCTATTTGCAGTTCTTGGCCCTTGCTGGAGGTGAATGTGTCTCAGCAAATACTGCTCAGAGTGTCCCCTATAGCTAAGCATCTGGCTCCACTGTAGACTTATCTAATAACAAATGAGCAAATGTTCACAAATCTGGAACACATATTCAAACAGACTACAGCTAGATTTAAAATTAAGCAACCCTCTCTCAATGTATACTGCATATATTTGGAAGAACACTGTGTTTCATGACAAATATTAGCCATGTCATTTGACTAAATTCAGCAATGTAGTACCTTTGTACAATTTAGGCTACTTTTACTTCACGTTCTCTAATAGTTTTTCTCAATGATAATAAATTCACTTATTTGAACAATAAAATTACAATCAATTTAGAGATTAATTGAATATCTCTGCAGTTAGCTATCTCCTGCTTCATTAAAAAATTGTCAATTATTAAATATATAGAATGATAGACAAAAAGAACCTGCTCAAATTGTGAGTCTGAATACTGACTAGAGAAGGTTTTAAAATATTTTTCCCTTTCTGTTTCTGTCTTACAATTCAGCCATACTATAAGGAAAAGACTAAGGCTGGGGAAAAGCATTGGCACATTTTTCATCTGTAATGCCATTATAATAATATGAAGGGAGAGGCTACTGACAGAAGTTTTTCAGAGCTATACCTGCAAGACAGTCTTGGTTAAGTAAAATGAAATTGCTGTATTTCAGGACTCATGACAACCCAGGAACCTAATTCTTATTTTCATTCTGCTTTGGAAGCGTGAAGAACTGTCAGAAAAAAAGACATGAGTTAGTATGAATTGACACTTGACCTTAGACATTTCTCACCTTTCCATGGCAGATATCAATTCTGATGCCTGCCCCACAGCCAACTAATTTTAGCTAGGAAAAGAAAGGTTAATATAATCTTAAAAACTATTTTAAATTAAATATTAAATATTCTAAATGACACAGAGCATTGAATCATGGAGCTTTGCACTCCAAAAATCACTCTCAGTTCCTAGCTTCCTTGAGAAGCAAGGAAGTATTTGTAAATAAAAACTATTCCTCAAAAGCAAATAACAGCATTCTAATAAGTGGGTCTCCTACAAATAAGTCCTCTAAGAGATCAAAAAGTCATAAGTGTTCAAAAGAAAAGGACATAAGACTTCTACCACTAGTCACTTTTAAGCCCATGTATTTCTGTATACAGATATGAGTAATTGCAGGCAGAAGAATAAAAAAAGTCCAGTGGACTATGCCTCTCAGTTGTATTTTCTGCACTGCTTATTAGCAGAAATGGTCTCCCAGGACAGTTCCACTCCTGAGAGGCTTTGACAGTGCCTACATAGCAGCCTTCAGAGTTGGTTAACTTTAATGCCCCATGATCTACTGTATTTTGGACACATTTCTGTCTCTTTCTGTTACCTGTTAACACACAACCCCACCTCTATTTTCCTCAGTGGTAAAAAAAGCTTTCATCATTTTCCTTCTTTCTAGTTCCTGCATAGAGGAGGAGTGTGGTTACCTGAGTAACAGAAACACAGAATCAGACATAAAATTAGAATCTGTTAGTCTTTTGATTAGGCTATTGAAGAACAACGGATTTCTTACATATAAACATGTTTCTGCACAAAAGAACTGCATAATAATGGATATCCAGTTAGGTACATATGGAAAAAACTAAAAGAAGCAGAGAACATACATGTAAATATCTAGGATCAAATCACAGAACGTGGTCACAAGTTCATAAGATAATTCAGGCTTGCTTGGACCTGAGGTGATCTCCTAGATCCAGTTCATCTTGCTGGCTGTCAGGGCTCAGTGTCACCTTTCCAGAGCTTCTTCACAGCCCTCCTGTCCTAGCCAGCATCTCTGAAGAGCTTTTCCTTCCTGGGTCAGAGCTTGGCTTCTACCCATGCTGAATTTTATGGTGTCACTGACAGACTCTTTCTTCCTTTTTTTCCAGCCACTTCTGAAAGGCAGACCAGCCCGAGTGCATCAACAGGTTCCTCTTGGTGTTTTCTTCAGCCTTGATGCATGTATCCTCCATCTCATAGAATGAATCACTAACAGAGACATCCTGCTGTACAGCTCCCAGGAGAGACCCTGAGAGACCCCAGTTGTTACTCACCTCTAAGAAGGACACAGCCCATTAGCCATGACCCTCTGAGCCCTACCATTTCACTAGGTTTACAGACCCACAGTATTGTCTCTCTAAATGGTGACAGTTTGCTTAGAGAAAATTATAATGGTGAAAAAAATTACACAATACTTCCATTAGCATGGTTTCTTAGCTTTTAGGATCTAGAAACTAAGTAGTTTCTGTACTTGAAAATGTGCGTGCTTGGTGGACTTTAAGTTTTTTCATATTTTCATTTACTTTCTGAATGTATTTTTCCTGACAATAAATCCTATAGCGAATTTTGTACTGTGTAGGGAAGGAAAAAAACCTCTTCTTGTAAACATCCTGCCAAATAATGTCATTTTTTCCATCTTCTTTCTACTGCAGGAAAGTGTGACTAATCAGTCCCTGTTCACTTCCTTCTCATAATTCTTGGGTTTATCTAGTACCTCCAGTCATTTTTCCTCCCATACTAAGGAAGTCTAGTCTGTTTAATCTATCTTCATGTGGAAACGAATGGAATATCATTGTCATCTTCCTCCTTTTCTAGTTATATTTTTTCCTTTTTGAGATGTTGTACTGAGAGCTATGCTTAGTATTAATGGTAGAGGCACATCTTGGACTTGGGGCATAATAATGTTTTCTGGTTTGCTCTAATTTTCTTTCATAGTAATTCCTAAGATTTGATTTCCTTTTTTTAACTGTCTCTGGGTATTAAGGTGATGTTTTCATAGAAATAGACACAATTCCTCTGCAATCTTCCTTCTGATCAATAATAGTTCATTTACAGCCCATCACTGGGTAAATGTATACAGTGTTGATACAGGTAGTGGATTTTTTTCCCAGATGCACTACATTCACAGAACAGAATTTATCTTTCACTTTATCACCAAGTCACTCAGTATTGTGATGTCCTTCAGCACTTTAACAGTGAGCTTTCATTTAACTAATCTGAATAATTTTATATTATCAACAAACATTTTTACATATATATATATTCACTTTCACATGATTTTTGTAATATGTGGATGAGCACATTTCTCAAACCAGTCACTTCATAAACTCCACTTGTAAACACTGTAACACCTGACAGCTTTCTCTTCTTTTTGTATGGCTATCATCATTGATGTTATTGTAGTTGTTCTTATGATAACCAGTAATAGATGTGATTCATCTTTTGCTCCGTGTCAGTCTAGGACCTCTGAAAGTCTTTGGTAAGAGATCATCAAAAGTATTCTGAGAGCTCAGCCTTAAATGAGCCATAGGATCTTGTTCAGCTATAAAATCATTGGCTGTAAGAAATTTTAATACATTTTCAGGACATGACCTCATTCTGCAGAAGCCAAACTGAATCCTTCCCATTATGTCATATAATTTATATATATTACTGTGTCTGTATTATGGGTGCAAAGCGTTGTGGTAGATTCTTAACCTTTCCTTCACCTTGCTTGAAACCTCTCCCAGCTTAGTACTACTATATAATTCAGATGAATACTGCCTAGCACATCATCTGCTCTTCAGGTAAAAAGTTGATGAAATGAATAGGCCTGCAACCACAACAGGTTCCTGATATAACTTACTTGAAAAAGTTTTTTGTGTTATTGGTCAGCCTTTCATAACAACTGCCACCATCATTATCATAACTAGACATCTAAATTCACTTGCTTCAGGAACAGAGACAGTCATCTTTTTTTTCATTTTTAATCTTTAAGAATTTGACAATAGCAGAAAACCCTATTCAGAAGATAGTAAATATTAGTTTATATTCTCTGTTGTTATTGAAGGGGAAAGAGCTGGAGGAACAGAGTTTTGCCTGTTTGACTGCACTCAGTGATATGTGTTGCATATACACTTTTAAAGAGTCATCCAGATACAGATTCAGTGCTCTAAATATCTGTCTGCCCTTGTTAGCTATCCTTTTGGCCTCTGTGGTATTCAGTAAATTACTGCTTTCAAATGCTTTCTTTGACAACTGAGTTCTATAAACCAACCACCAGCAAAACTCAAGTTGAATCACGGGGCTGCTTGAATAATTTATATGAGTGTTACTTTTACAACTTCAACACATTTACAACAATCCAATACAGATGAACTGATGTATAACAGTCTATCCATGGTAAATTGGGGCCAGAAAGAGCCTACAAGTTCCTGAGGTAAAAAAAAAAAAGCATGAAAGGTCAGTGACTGAATTCTACTGGAGCTGATTATGTTTTTTCTACTAATACATAACTTCCAATTAAAAAAAAAAAAAAAAACAAAATTACAAAAACAGTTTATCAGAACAGCAGCAGCATAGGTTTCTCCAGGTGCCAACCTTTAGACTGCCTCCATTCAGATCTTTTTTCTCCTGGACTATCCAGTCTATGCTCAGGACTACTGAGTTTAAGAATGTGTTGACTAAATAACCATTAGATTTGGCCTTTTTTAACAGGAAATGCAAAATATGATATTTAAACTGGCATAATCTGGTTTCATTTAAACCATCCTCATCTAAAAAAAGTTAGGCACACAGTTGGTTTGCCAAGTAATTTTCCTGTGTGCCCATCTCTTTTAGGTCTTCTTAATAGTGTAACACTAATTATAAATAAAGAAAGTGAATTAAAGGAAATTGTTACTGTTTTATTCACCCCATTTGATATATACAAGGTGAGAATCTGAGTTTTTAATTCATTTACACAGATCCAGACAAAAAGATTTATGCATTCTCCTACGCAATTTTTCACATGTCACAAGATTTCAGGAAGGAAGGTTATGATTTTGGAAAACAAAGCATTGCATAAGAAAAGAACAAGAGAATATGCACAGACTTGTCTATTTGTCTATGTCATCTCCATTGTTTTTCCAAATGTGCTTAGAGAGGAAACTTTATTCTGGATATTGATATGCAATCTAGCAGAACATAACTTTGAAAGTCAAAGAAGATGAATTCCCTTGAAAAACAATTCTGATAAACTGGAAAACTGGTGACAATGATGACTAGAAGGCTGAGGTACTCAACTATTTTGCCTCAGTCTTCAATGGCAACCTCTCTTCTCACTCCTCTCAAGTGGATGGAAAACATGATGGGGACTGGGGGAGCAAAGTTCCTTCCACTACAAGTAAAGATGAGGTTCATAACCATGTGCGGAACTTGAATGTAAATAAATCTATGGGACCCAATGAGATGCATCCCAGAGTCCTGAGGAAACTGTCTCGTGTAGTTGTCAAGCCAACCTTCATGACATTTGAAACATCATGGCAGTAAAATGAAGTACTGGGTGACTGGAAAGAGGTAAATGTTGTACAGGCCTTTAAAAAGGGTAGAAAGGAGGATCCTGATCATTAATGACCTGTCAGCCTTCCCTCTGTTTCTGAGAAGATTATGGAAGCTTGAGAAGAGAGCCCATGGGAATATCTATCATGAGGTTTAACAAGACCAAGCACAAAGTGCTGCATCTGGGTCAGGGAAACTTCCCATATCATACAGGCTGGGGGATGTCCCTGTCCACAGTAGAGAGGTCAGAACTACATGATCTTTAAGGTCTCTTGCAACCAAAACTATTTTACCATTCTATGATAGTATATAATTTACTTTGAGGCCTGCATTTTACTTAATGTAGCAACAGCGTAAATGTGAGTCAGATTGTCAACTTAACCATAGTTTAAGGTGGTAGAAGCTGTGTAAATTACTATGTATTTGTGAGACTAAGTGTGATTAAAGATGAATCATAAGGTGTAAGTATACACTGAAAAGAAAAATTACTTACTAGTTTTACTGTACGAACCCTTTACAAAACCACTGAGAACTTGTCTCACTTTAAAACTCTTTTCCTTTCCTGGATGAACTGGTGACATTAATAACAGTCATACACCCTACTGCCTATTGATGATTTTAATTGCATCCGTAATATTACAGTTAAAAGTTCAGTTCAGATTGCTTATTATGAAATTTAGAGTAACAAAATCTTACAAGTTTAAGATGAAAGACATACAATAACTACTGAGTATTCATTGTTAAATGACCATAATTCCAACAAGAGGAGCAATTAAGCAACACACAGCTGAACTTCTTACTTCATTTCCACATGATCTGGGTGACATTTACAATAGGAGCATATAGCAAGTAAGGACTGATGACATAAAGACTAGAGAGCCACAATGTTCACAGATGCTACCAGCCATGACCAGCTGGGGTATTTTCACTGCATGTTCTCACTGTACTCAGTTAATGTGGTTTTCAAAGAAGTTACAACAGAGTGTCTAAACCAGAAACTTTTTACTATGATAGTTTGGGCTACATGTTTTTCTATTCTCATCTTTGCAACCTTTAAGCATCAGAAGCATCCAAAACTACCTCAAATTAGAGACACTAAGGCAACAGAGAAGAAATTTTAGGGGAAAAAAAAATCTTTGTTAGTGATTTGCTCTGAATCTAGAAAGAAGCATAGAACAGTGCACAGATATTTTCACAAGATTTAACTGTTCTCTTTGAAGACAAACACTGTATGTAATAGTGCCACCTGGTGACTGAATTATGTCAAACATTAATTAATTAAATATTGCCATTAACCTGATTAACTATTCATAATAAAATCCTAACATCCCTGGAATAAGTGACATAAGTCCAAACAGTAAGCAGTCTATTGCCAAGGTGTTATAGTTAAAAGCTTAATTTCAAATTTGACAAATTTCAAGACCTAAGCTTTTTCTTAGCACTGGAAATACATGTAATACATGGTAACTCAGTGAAGCCAAAGGTACTCAGTATATGTAAAATTTGTCATCTAATCTTGTCAACAATATTTTAACTTAATAGAATTAGTTTATGGTTGAGATGTAAGTACAAAGTTCAACTGCTAATATTTGCTCCAGAGTAAATACAGAGTAATCCTTTTGCATATCATAAGCATTGATTTGGACATGTCCATACTTTTAATGACAATACGCCTTTTCTACAACAGAAACAAGCAGAATTGAAGTCTTCAATTAAAAAAAAAAAAAAAAGTAAATTAGTTCTTTCAAAACTCTGTTCTATTTTAAGTATTGTATTTTCATTTAAGGAATTTGGAAGCAACCATCCACCACAGCTTCACTAATAATTGTTCCTGATTAACACAAGAACATCAATAAAAAAGATAATTGAGCACTTTTTTTTTTAATTAAAATAATCAAGTTAAGGAAAACAGCCTACGTGACAGATAGCTTGTGAAAAATAATTGACTCATTAATCTTAACCATTTGAACATGTTCACATTAGTGGGGTCAGCTGCTAGAAAGGATGCAACTATAGTTATGTATTCACAAAGGTGTGAAGCTGAAGTTAGCGTAATTGCACATAAACTTTCCTTAAGGGCTGAATGGAGGCTTTAGAGAAGACAGTTATCCCATGCCACAAGCAGTGACAATTTCAGTGACTCTCAAATAATAGTATATGGATTATAATTTTTTTCAGCAAAAGAATGTCCTTTCATCATACTGAAAAGCCTGAACAAAGTTGTTTGTATCATTGACTGTGGTCTCTAACAATATCTACAAAAATACATTCTTAACCTCAGTGCGAAGATTTCTGTTATAACCTTTTCTTGGTGATAGGGTAACTAGGCCTTTTAAGCTAATTAGTTTCGGAGTTGAATTGGGCTTCATTTTTGCTTCAAACATTGATGCCAGTACACAAAAATACATAGTTTTTCAGGAGGAGTTTTCATCAAAGTGGGTATAGCTGCTGAATGAAATTTATCCCTCTGTTGATTACACATTATGCAGGGCAAGTATTTGTAGCTATGCACCCTCATAATGATGGTGTGAGAGTGCCCATAACAGGCCACAGGCATTACCTTAAGCTCACAAGGCAGGGTGCAGCCCCTGAAGAGGTTTGTCTGAATTTCCCTTGGCCTTCCTGAAGTTTTACTTTAGTCTAGCAGTAAAAGTAAACATCTAATGACCAAGTAATTATTGTTTTGTGTTTTATTCCACTTTGAAAGTAGACTGTGTTAAAATAGCTAATCTTATGTGGAGATACATGTTTAGCTGGAAAAAGCAGCAATAATGTAGTTAATCTATGTGGAGTGAGATAACTGTGGCTTAGAAAGAAATGGAGCACAGATAAGCAGAAGAGTCAGATGGTAGCAGGGACCTTCAAAGCCCAAACACAGGGCAGTACCAGATGTCCTAGACTACAGGTAGCTGATCAACCATTCATGGTCATCCTCTGAGCTGCACAAAACCACTCCTCAGAATAATAGAGAGAACAAAGAACAAACGTAAACAACAGAGACATGTACCTTATACAGCAAAGCATCAGTTTGCAGATCAGTGAAGGAAAGCAAGGTGCAGAACACATTGCTGAGCACAAAATTGTCCACTTATATCCTACATGAAAAGGAAAAACCACCACCATCAATTTCATCTTTCCCACTGCAAATGGCTTAGGATACAGGTGATGGGCCATGCCACATAGTGCTCAGATTGAAACTCCTGTCAGCCAAAAGGTTAGTGAAAGGTAGAGCACATCAGCAGAGAAAAGCGTAAACTTCAAGAAGTTTGTCTCTATGCCATTTTAACAATATGTGATTTGATCTGTAAACACATCACTGGAACAGGGCTACTAAAATTCTTCAGTTAAAATGATAAGATTTTCACTGGACTAAATATGGATTATTGCCTCCCTATGTAAAGTGCCTTTTTGTTGTGAAAGGATTTTGAAAGGAAAAACCTGGCAGGAGTAAAAAATCTGTTTGGTAACCTAGGTAGGATAGATTTGTAGAACTTTACATTAGTTGTTTGTTTGTTGGGGTTTTTTTAATTTTATTTAATACATTGGTTGGTAGAAGAGGACACTGTGTCTATCTATGCAGTGTGCCATTCAGAAGCCCTTTAATTTTTTTTGCTCCTGGAATTTCAGTCCAAAGAGAGCAAAGAAGTTGTAAATGTGAAGTTCCAAGTTGCTGCTGACTGGGCCCACATGGGTCACTTTTTATTGCCTTCTATGTTATTTGATTGTGAGATTTCTGCACGCAAAAGTCAGCCATTGTGATTGGACTGTCAATAATAATACACTACAACGACATAGAATGCAAATAAGTGTGGGAAGCCCTGCCAGCTGCTGTAAATCTCAGCTAAGCTGTAAGGACAGCTTCTTGAAACTATCCAGGCTAAAAGAACTGATGGCAGTTGAAGATCTAGGTCAGCATGTTACAGAACAAGGAACTATCTCCACTTTGATTATTTTGAGAATAATTGTTGAGATAAGCTTATTACCTCTGATCTTCTCAAACATCTGCCTTTTCAGTGTCCATGATTGCCATCTCTTAATTCTCATTCAATTTTTTAGTTCAGAGAGCACATTAGCTCATTAAAACCTACATTATTTTCTTAATATACTGCAGAGTTTCTCTCAGAATCAATATGGGCTATCAGGTAGCATGTCTTTCATTAGGGACTATAAGTCAAAAGGCAAACCTCAGCTACCCAATGACATAGGTTTCTGTAGCTGAATTTTTGTAGAAGGGGGGCTATACAGACTGGTTTCTGTTAGAAGCTGCAAGAAGCTTCCCCTGTCCTGTGAAGCCAATGACAGCCAGGTTCAGGAGCGCTTTCCTCTTTGATGGCCAAAGTTGAACCAATTAAGAATCACAGTCATGCCTCTGTGATAACATATTTAAGAATTTAGGAGTGTGGTGCAGTTGAAAATTCCAGCCATGAGAAATCAAGGCAGAGGGAGAGACCAAGGACCGAGCAGGAGGAGGAGAAGGAGGGACCCCACACTGAAACAGGGAAGGGGAAGGACTGAAAGCTATTCCCCCCCTGCAGCTGCTGGAGGAGCAGGTGGGTGCAGGAAGGAGCTGTTGCCCTGTGGGAGGCCCAGAAAGGAGCAAGATCCTGGAAGAGACTTGCAGCCATGACTCATGGAGAAGGAGACCCAAGCTGGAGCAGGTTTTTTCTCCTGGTAGAAGTGTTGCCCGGGGGGTGGACTCACATCGGAGAGGTCTATTGAGGACTGTCTCCTGTGGGAGGGACCCCATGGGAGCAGGGGAAGGACTCAGAGCTGTGGCCCCCCTGCAGACCGTGGTGAAGACCGTGGTGGAAGAGGCTGTCCCTCTGCAGCTCACAGAGACCATCGGGGTGCAAAGACCCGACTGCACCCCATGGAGTGACCCACAGGACAAGAGCAATGGCAGCAACAATAACAACCACCTGCAAAACTCCCATTCCCTGCTCTCTCTAACTGCTGGAAGAGAGGGAGGAGTGGGAGGAGAGGGGTGTTCTTAAGACTGATTTATTTCTTACTTTTTAGTTTTCTTAGTTTTAGTTCTTATCTTGTTAGTAATAAATTTAAGTATTTAGCCACTCTGAGTTTGCTTTGCCATTATCTCTCAGCTATTTTTTTTTTCCTTTTCTCTTTTTCCTTTCCCTCTGGAAACTGGGGGGCTTGGAGATTTGGGTGGACACCAGGTGAAAACTGCCACACCCAAGCATGTCTGTTCTGGAGCAACATAAAGAGTTTCTCTTAATGACGCACAAGTAAAATTGGATTGTAACTTATGTCTTAATCAATTCAATTTATCATATATTTTCATGGCTCCCCACTAAAAATTAATATACACATTACAGCTGTGACTAGCATTTGTATATGACTGTTACCATTTTAAAACACAATTTTCTTATTTCTTATTTAGATCTTTCATAAAAGGATCCCTTAAATGTAGTATTTCAGATAGGATCTTTTTAATGATTATTAAGAGAGACTCCATGTCCCAGTTCCAGTGCAAAACTTGGAAATGTCCAGGCTTTGGACACCACACTGAGAATTTAATCACAGCAGTTTACAATGTTAAGATTTCAAAAGAATTAACTGGAGAACTTCTTTTAAATGTTTTGCTTTTCTTATTCCCTCTTCAATATTAGGAAAAACAATTTATTTCACAATTCTAAATTATATGCAGTCATTAGATGATTAATCAATCATCTACAGCTTTTAATATGGGAATAAATAAAATGAATATTTGAGAAACAGATTCAAGGAAAAGAAAGCCCAAAAACTAATTTGTGGGGACTGGAGGACAGTCAGAGTTCAAACACAAACATGAAACATCACCAAAAAAACCCCAAAAACCAATATTCACTTTTAAGTTATATTCAGAAGGGGAAAAAAAAAAAAAAAAGAAAAAAGTATTCCAACTGAGTTTAGACCAAAAAGCTGCACATTTGCCTGCAACTGAAAGATCTATAGAAAGAAAACATCTTGTCTGATCTAGAAAGCAGTTTGTAAGGTTTTTTTCACTGTGTAACATACTGTGAGCAGTAACTTAACAGTGAAGACTTTAAGCACAATAATTTTGAAAGAAATAAATATGGGAAATGTGGGAGAGAAATTTTTTGTATTTCTCTTGAAAGAAGGCATTAGCTAAGTAAAACACATGCACACACACACAAGTATTCTAGTGTGGGTTACTAATAGTGTTGTTTATCCATAATGATGTATTTTTGTAACACTGAGATTACATGTGTTTTCCTTTTTTTTCAGACATTCTTTCATAAAATTAATTTTTTATGTACTCCAGTCACCCTCAGTTTGTTCTTTTTGAATTCACTGACATATAACTACAACTAGTCCTTTTAAAAAGAAAACTGTTAGAGAGTTGGCTGACAGAGAAGTAATTGTGAGGTTGACAGGAGTTTTAAACAAACCTGTGAGAAGCTTCCAGAAGATGGAAGTTTTACCTTGAAAGTTAGATAGAAGGTTATAAAAAGGTATTCAATATATTGTCTCCCATGAAGATAGAGTTGTATCACTAATAGGGGCCACGTTAACCAAGGTCTACTGAGAAAAGCCCCATCTTTTATGTTTCAGAGGAGGAGGGTTATGGTGTTTGTCATGGTAACTGTGTCTAGACAACTATTTAAATCTGCCTTTGAAAAGTGCCCTTAGGACTTCATCCCCATTCACCAACACTCTCAATTGCAGAGCTTATTCCTATAGCTCTTGTGATTTCTTTCAGACATTTTATAAAAATAAGCATTCCTGAGACTATTTTTCCCCAAAGACATTTTTCACTGTTAAGAATGATCAGATTTCCACTCAGCAAAGACAACTCTACAACTTCAGCTTGCCAAGACACAAGCCTAGTGACCCTTCCCTGCCTTCTCCAGCCAAAGCTCACAGTGGGGTGACTTGCTTGATAGAATATCTTGAATTGACATGATGTAATTTCCTTTTATTCTTGCATTCTCTGAGTACTAAACACTCTAGGTTGTGACCCCATAGACATAAACCCCCCAAAAAATCCCAACCAACGAAAAAAACCAAACCAAAATCAACAACAACAACCAAACACATCCCCCCAAAAAAAACAAACCAAAACAAACATAACAAGCAAACAAACAAACAAAAACAACAACAAAACCCCTGGCGCTTCAGTTAGTATTCCTAATTTTTCTCTATAAGATAAAAGGAAGATTACATTTTCCTTAAATTTTCTGTGATGTTGGATTTGATGAGATGCTTTCCAGTACTTAGACATTTTTACAACAAACCTGGAAATCATGAAAATAAGTAAATAAATTCATATTACTATATAAATAAATTCACAACCTTTTTTTACTTCAGGTCACTCTTTTACTTCCACATTCTCTGTAAAACTGACTCTCACCAAATTCAGAAGAGACAGTAATGAAAAGCATATATATTTATGTTGAAGTCCTTTCACATTCTGTTTCTCTTACTGTTTTTACATTGCTTCCTTCTCTTCATATTTCTGCTGACTTCTAAAAACTGTTTCATCCTCTAAAATACTTACATATGGAGTCTGAAGTAAAGAAGCAAAAAGAAAAGAGTGAGGTAATGCCTCTTTTCCTTTCTCAATATTTCATTTCACCCTAATATTATGCCATCATAAGAGGGACCACAAAAATTCAATTATCTGATTTTTTAACAACCTTTTGAGGTCATCATCAGAATGATAACCAGAATCCTTAACAGGACTTCACAACAAAACAGGCTTGGTGCTCACCACAGATTTACATGTGCATGCATGTAGATTAAAATGATGGTGGAGAAGCTGCATGAGTCAAGGAAAGACTAGAAGCAAGTTCTCTAGATAGATTTTAAAATTGAGAGTAATTTTGTTTCCATATAGCTATGTCTCAGAAACATTTTCCTCCTCTTTTCTGGCTATTTCATACTAGTATTATTTCTTCTTTAAAGTCTGTGAAATCTCATAAACTGATTCAGAAATAACACAAAAGGCCTTTGATGAAGCTGGTAGAATAGCAGATTAGAACTGATGAAAGAATGCAATTTTCACAACAAACAGTGAACCCCCAGAGCTTGGGGTCAAAGATGGCAGAGACAAATATAACAGCAGGTTCAGGATGGTAAACTCATTCATGGGCAAGAGGCTTCAAATCAGACTAAAGAGTATAAATAATATGTCTCAAGGCACTTCACAGAATCACAGAGTTGGTAAGGTTGGAAGAAACCAGACGGAGTCATCAGGTCCAACCTGCCTGCTCAACCAGGGCCATCCTAAACCATATTGCATAGGATTGCATCCAGGTGGCTCTTGAGTATCTCCAGTGAGGGAGACGCTGCAACCTCTTTGGGTAATCTGTTCCAGTGCACAGTCACAAGCACAGTCAAGTTCTTCTGCATGCTTAGGTGAAACTTCCTGTGTAGTGTATCGGTTTCTACCTGTTGCTTCTTGTCCTATTGCCTGGCTCCACCGAGAAGATCCTAGCTCTGTCCTCTTGGAACTCTCCCTTCAAATACTTACACGTATTAGTGAGATGTCCTCTCAATCATCTCTTCTTGAGGCTGAACATGAAAAGGTCCATCAACCTTTTCAGATGCTCCAGGCAGATGCTTCCAGCCTCAAACAGATGCTTCAACCTTTAGTCATCTTATGGTATTCCACTGGACCTGCTTCAGGAGCTCCATGTCTCTCTTGTACTGAGGAGCCCAGACCTGGAAACAGCACAGCACACGTGGCCTCACCAGAACTGAACAGAGAAGCAGGATCACCTTCCTTGATCTGCTGGCAATGATTTTTCTAATGCACCCCAGGATACCATTGGCCTTCCTAGCCACGCTGCTGGCTCATGTTTATTGTGCACCAGAACCTCCAAGTCCATCTCTACAGAGCTTCTTTCCAGCAGGTTGGTCCCCAGCCTGTACTGGTGCCAGAATTATTATTGCCCAGGAGCATGACTCTGCATTTACCTTTGTTGAACATCAGGCAATTCCTCTCTTCTCATCTCTTTAATTTGTAAAGATCCTCCTGAAGGGCTGCACAGCACTCTGGGGTATCAGACACTCCTCCAGCCTTGTGTCATTGATGTCAAAAAGCACAAAATAAATGAACTGTCTAGAGACTTTGGTCCTTAAGCTGCAAAGGCATTTATTGCCAACATTGGGAAGTGAGACAGTTCTCACTGCACAAACTCGCTTCGAAGTTCCAGTGAAAAATCAGGTCCTTTATACAGTTGATATTCATAATTACAATATCCTGACATACATATTCACAGAATTGTGATGTCTGATTATCATAGTCAAGGAAGGTGGGGTTTGGGCAGAGCTTGGGGCAGAGCCTTCCAGAATCTTCTCTTGGCACAGTTTTTAGGTGGTCTTTCCAGCCTTCAGCCTCTCTTCGGGGGTTGTTTTCTCCTCTTTCTCACCATGAACTCTCCACCTTTCTTTGTTAAATGACCTAGCCAGTCAAGCTTGCAAACCTCCTTGGCTCCAAGCCTCCCTACTTCATTCAAGTGTCCATGTTACCCTGATTTATGACCACTCCACTCTATGGTATAGTACTCCCAGCTTTCATCTAAGGTTTTGGTCTAGTAAACAGAACAGAACAAGTTATTCATCAGATATTAAGCAGAACAGTCATTTAGCAATTTTTTAATGGGACAAGGTATTCTTATTAACACAGTTAACTCTTTTTAGGCCTTGCTTTTGCTTCATCATCAATTAAATCACCAAGGAGGCCTCTGTCCCTTCATCCAAGTCACTGATGAATAAGTTAAACAACACTGGGCCTGGTATTGAACCTTGGGGGACATCACCACAGACAGGCCTCCAACTAGAGCTAGTGCCACTAATTATGACCCTCTGGTATCTGCCATTCAGCAGGGTCTCAATCCACCTCACTGTTCCCTTATCCAATCCACATTTCCTGAGTTTGCCTATGAAGATGTTGTGAGAGACTGTCAAAAATCATGCTGAAGTTGACGTAGACAACATCCACTGCTCTATCCTCATCCATCCAGGTCGTTGTTTCAGCATAGAAGGCAAACAGGTTGATCAAGAAGGATTTATCTTTAATGAACACATACTGACTACACTGCTCATCACCTTCTGGTCTTCCATGTGGAAACACATGGTCTTCAGTATAAGGCATTCCATCACCTTTCCAGGGGTAGAAGTGAGACTGACTAGCTGTTAGTTTCCTGGGTCCTCCTTCTCACCCTTTTTGATGGCCAGGGTGACATTTGCTTTCGTGCAGTCCTTAGGCACCTCTCCTGACTTCCATGACTTTTCAAGGATGGTTGTGAGTTGCCCAACCTGTGATGTCCACCAGCTCCCTCAGCACTCATGGATTCATAACCACCAGAGCACGTGTAGCTCTGAATGTCGAGTTTGCCTGACTGCAATGCAGTCCTCTTTGACCAAGGGAAAGTTTTCCTTACAATATTCTTTCACCTTGGTCTCCTGAGCCAGAGATTCCTGAGGGGTGGTCTTGTCAGTGAAGACTGATGCAAAGAAGGCATTCAGTAACTGCCTCTGCCATGTCCTCTGTTACCAAGGTCCTCTCCCCGTTTAGTAATGCATTCACATTTTCCTTAGTGTCCTGGTTTTAGTAGCCAGTTTGTCATGGTGTAGGTGTATGTTCTAAACCTTCTATGTCATTTTTCTCATGAATTGCTCACAATGACCCATTTGCAGCAGTTGCCTAAGGCACACCCAACCCCTCAGACTACAAGCTGGGTGTTTAGGAACTTCTGTGAGATAAGGAAGCTCTCCTGCCTCCACACCAACCTGAGAGGTCATATCTGCTAATGGGCCATCAAGGATGCCAAAAATATGCCATTGTTCACCTCACAGAGTAAATCACCCATTGTGAAAGTCTCTGCACAGCGGGAGGGACTGGGCATTCCCATTTGAGCGCAAGTGGATATAAGCTTGGGATTTGGGACTGGGGGCTCTCTTCAGATCCGTAGGAAGACCAGAGCCTTGACCAGACTGAGACTGCCACCAGACTGCAACCGTCACTTTCACCAGCAGGTTTGTTTCTTGTTTTCTTTTTACTTTGGACTCGAGCTGGGGCTACGTGGTGTTCAGCACAGAGGTTAGTGAGATCCATTTTGCTTATGCCCCACTGTGCTGGGCTGTACATCTGGTGTTTTTGTGGCATAAACAAATTTTCCTTCTGTAATAGTGTATTTTGTGATCTTTTATTAAATTGTTATTCTGACTGGCAATACCATTCTGAGTTGGATTCATTTCTCTTGCCAGTTTAACTCTAAACCAGTACACTTAGTCACCCTTAGTTGTTGCTGTATTTTAAGAAGGCTTTTTTGTCCTTGTCCTTGACATTTTTGATTTGACATCCTTGTCTAGATTAAATTCCAGATGGACCGTGGCCTTCCCAGTCTCATTTTTACTTACTCTGACAATGTCTGTATTCATTCCAGGTGGCTTAACTCTGCCTACATCTCCTATGTATTCCATGCTGGCACTTGAATAATAGGCAGGAGTTATTTATTCATCCATGCAAATCTTTTTTCTTTGTCTGATGTCTTGATCATTAGGCTGTATCTTTCTTGAGACTGGAGGAAGTGGTGCTTGAACATTGACCAACTGTCTTGGATCTACCTTCAGTGCAGGCCCTGTTTCTGTGGGATTCTTCCAAGTTGATCCCTGAAGAGGTAAAATTTAGCTTGATTCTGCTGTAAAAATTAAAGGTACTGGGGTAGCACAAGTGACTACTGTATCAAGATAAAATTATTTTATTTAAAACCTCTACTAAATCCTTCCGACCTCTTCCATCTACTCCAAAGTAAAGACCTGAAAGAAAAAAAAAATTAAACAATCAGAATTTAGAATGGAAGAATAATTCAGACAATAGCAGACCTGTTAGTCTGACCTCACTGAGGTAGAATATTTACATAGCCTTTTGAAAAGAATTTCCATCCATGAAAGCAATGAAACAACTCTCTGAAATGATGAAAGAAGGCAAGTTGTCTAATTTGAAATAGTTGTTAACTATTTAATGAAAAGGATTATGTCAAAAGGTTGCCTACAGTGCCAGAAGACTGGACCTTAAGACCCAAAAAGACTTTCAGAAGTGAAAGCAACACTTTAGACAAATATTTACATTGCAAAAAATCATATATTGAAATCACATATTGCAAAATCAAACTAGCTGATTTCCCTGTCCTTCGTCCCTTGGTTCTGGGGTTATAGTTTTAAGGGGGGGGCTCTTTGGGAGGTGGGATTTGTTGTTAGGGGTTTTTTTCTCCTACCTTGGGGACCCTTCTGCTATGTTAGACTATGAAATAGACATTTGTATTTGGCAATATTTACATAATGTATTCAGTGTCAAGCAAGTTCTTAGTCCCACTGATGACAAGGCAACACAGACTCTCAGGCAGGCATACATATTTTCAGGCTCAAGGCCATTGTCATTTTATTTCTCTGTATGCAGTGATGCAAATTTCTTGTTCTTCTTGTGATGTAGGTTTTAAGGTACTATCTGAACAGCTACATTAACAAAACCAAACTAACAGTTTAGTCTGAAAGTCAATATTCCTACACTGTTCTGAGATTACTTTAAACCTGACTGGCAACATATTGCAACCCAGGGAAATGAGAGAACAATTAGTCCTTATTATTAATAGCTTACCACAAAGAAGGACTCCTCCCAGAAATGCTCACCATAACAGAATCACCCTTTTAAAATTAGGGTAGATTATTTAAAAAGCAGAGATACAGAGATTTGGGCTGCTATAGAAGGAATATTTAGATTAGAATTATTAGAAGAATGCTAATTTGAAAGCATTCTTAACACAAANAAAAGCTAAAAGAGAGAATTTACTCATTGTATATTATTTGCAACCAGAGCCTATGTAATGTTAGTAATTGTGTAAACAAAACGCAGAATTTTTTTCAGCTCTTTGGTAGAGTAAAAACACAGGCATTTAACAACACATTCTTTAATGTGTTTCCTTTCTCTACCTATGGAATTAGATGTACTGAAATCACCAAAAAAGAAGTGAACACTAAGAAGCACAGACAGCTGCCAAGTAGTCTCTGATTTCCTCAGGTAAAGAGTCGTTTCAATAGTGCTGGGCCTGCACTGTGGTTGAGCTCTGAAAGCAAAGTAAAAATTCATCTGTAAACTGCCAGGTTGTATCCACGTCTCAAACATTGCAGCTGCAGCAAGAAAACTCACACTGGTTCTCAAGCAGAGAGCTTAGGTACTGCCCAAAGTACAGCTGTGACAAAATGGACCACTCTGTGGATGATTCAGAATCCACTTAAGAAATTGCTGAAATGGTTTTTAAAAGCCAAACACATTAAAGTACTCAATACATTTAGCTAAGGCTGGCAAACTCCAAGGACCAGTAATCACTAAGTTCACTGTCCTTACAACTGAAGACAGAGCAGTACCCTTTACTGTTGCCTTTTTTGGCTTAGTGCTGTCAGGATGGTCCACACTGAGACAAGTACCACCATGCCTGACAAGAAAGACTTCCTACCTCCTGACTTCCTTTATAGGGGCCAGCAAAATGCAGTGTTTTAACCTTGTTATTAGAAGTAAACAGTTCCTGGCCACAAATACTGGTGATATTGTATAATATCTCAAATGAAAACCCTAATTCAATTTTTTTAACCCAGTGCTGGCTTTTTTTGAGATGGATGAATACTGAAAAATGACATTAATCATCCCTAATGCATCAAATTCAAGGAACAGTTTTTTCTTCCAATTTTTTCTAGCACAAAGAATAAATTGTACCTAGGTTTGCAACCGGTTTTAATTCTAGCAAGTGTTTAGCTATGGACATATTAAGACATGCCAGCAGAGAAAATGCTTAACATTGTCTGAGAGTGGCTCCCTAAATTCCTAGAAAAGCTGAAAGTTAAATAACCTTGCTTATATTACCTCACATACACTTAATTTTACGGGTTAGGATGTGCATGATTAAACCAAAGAAATTGCTATCTTCACTTACATTTGTCATTATAACCTCAAAGGTAAAAATCGGTCTTCTTTTAAATTATATTGGAATGTTTAAACTCAATCTAATTCTAGGGTTAAAGGGAAATATGGTGGATATTGTAGGGAGGAATCACTATTACCTAGCAGCCAGTCATTTATGCACATTGCTTAACTGGTCTCTGAAGAGTACTCCCAAAATGGGAATTACTTGTTTTTGGTATTCAGCCGGCAATGAACGCATTGGTCATCGATACCAATGGTGAATAACAACTCATAATGCATCTCCATTAGCACCTTCAAGCAAATTCAAATCAGGGATGATTTTAGGAAGTGACTTCAGGTTGCTCCCACTTACCACATTTCACTTGACATCTCTGTACAACCTCTGAGCACATGAACTAGATCTTGAGTCATGAGGGACTCCATGACCTCACTTAACATTAATTTGATGATCTATTGTCAAGGAAGCTTTATTCTCATTTAAATTTTATCTATGTCTTCATTTTAAAAAAATTGTTTAAAATATATACTGCCTTTATTAACACATCAAGTATTTAAAATATGTATCTATGAAGATTTTTTCTCAAAAAGCAGAGTTCCAAACCCTCAAAAACCTGAGTACATTGAAAATCTGTCTCAAATTCATTGAATAAATCAGAAAGTTCTCTCATAGTGTATACATATGCTACATCACTGCCAGTTTTTGGAGGAAAGTGGTATATTTATTACAGTTTTCAAAATTTAATGTGAATTTCCTGTAGCATTTGAATATCTGAATTGTGTCCTGAACTTACTCTAATTGGGTAAGAGCTATACATTCTCAGTCTGCTCTTATGGGGTTGCGTTTTGCTGGCAGTCTCTTCCTCTCCCACTCATTCATTCCTCCTTGGTGGTTTCTCTTTGGTCTCCCTGTTGAAATAATGCAAGGAATGATTGATACTGGTTGGCTCAAATGAGATAAAAAATATTTTTTTCCTTAGATAGTTAAATTGGGCTTTGATTATCAGAGTACTAGACTTTACAGCTAATGGACTACAGGCTGCAGGGCACACTTCTGTGCCCAAAACCTACCAATCCCCTGTCCTCAGAAGCCCCTGATCCACACAGGGACCTTGCATGCAACCATTTCCAAAGGGGCCACAGCCATGAGCCCGGTTCTGACGTGCTAAGGAGCTGTGCAACCACCTGAGCCGCCAGCAAGGCTCAAGGTGCAGCTTCAACATCAGAGCATGTGATGGGAGCAGCTGCTCATTCAGAAGCAGCTGCAGAAGCAATAGATACAGAAGGAGCCAGTCAAGCTGCAAAAGAAGCTTCTGTTCTTTTAGCAGAAATCTGCAAGCTGATCTATTCCTGTTTAGCGATACATGAGTAGTGGTATGGAAAAAGAATATCAAGGGCATGGGAAAGAAATCACTTTAAAGTCTCAAGATGTATTCCATGTTCTCTGTGTCGATGCAATCTGAAAAGAAACCATGATCATTTTAAACGTTACTCCTCAATGAAGAGTGCAAACTGTGTTTCCCTTTCTGAGTTGAGTAAACATAATGCTTTACTAGTAAAAGTTACATATAGTATGTAAAGACAGAGCAATTTTAAGCATGGTATCTTCAGACATATTTTTCCCCTCCCCAAACCCAAAGGCACAGAACCTCCACCCCTCCCTGAACCCCAGTAAAGTTAGGAACTTAAGTAGTCTGAAAGGTTTACTGATTATGTCTGTGGAACAACTGGAGTGCAGTTAACCTTCTATTACTTAAGATTACATAAAGTAAAAAAAAAAAAATAAAAAAAAAATTCATCATTCCAATTTGTGTCCAGGTACAGTCCACTTCTTTTAGGTAACTGCTTAGCCTTAGATTTTACATCTCTTGATCTATTGGTCCAATTTAATTTTTTTTTAACTAAAAAATAGAATATTTTCTTCATGGTCATCTTTATGAACTAAATTTTGTCTATTGAAACAAATGTATGTCTAATCTTTGTTTAGGCATATTTGTAGATTATGATCTTGTACAGTTTAACTACCAAGTAATAATTCAAATCACTAATATACCCAAAGTCGCAGTCAAATACAAATTAACAAAAAAAAATTTCATTGGTAACCAGTTCATTTTATTCTTTCCTTCTTGTTGAGACATTTTTCTTCAAAGCCAAAGGATATTTATTTATCAGTCATATTACAATGTGTTCAAGTTAACCAAACAGCACAACCTCACATACCAGTAACTCAGGAGAAAATTAAATCTGTTGGATTCCCAGTGGAAATTCAGAGTATAAGGACCTTGTCCAAATTTATTGCCATGACTGGGAAAAAAGCAGATGACCAAGCACAGTCAGGATACACCAAGGGCAACATTTTCATATGTGGAAGAGCAATTTAATTTGTCTTTCCTTTTTATGACTTACAAGCAAAGATGTATTTGCCAAAAAATATGTGGACATTTAAAAGCAATTAATTAAACATGCAATTGTATATGAAAAAAAATTATTGTTGGATATTATCTAGGCATCCAAAATGCATATGTCATGTCTGTGTCTTCTAATTTGTCGACATCACTTATTTTGATTGTGCAATTAGGAACGTAGATTAATTAATTTCTGCCTTGCTACCAGAAGCAAGGCAAATTCAGCAGCCAAGATGTCAAAGCTATCAAGAAAAAAAAAAAAAAATCAGCACACAACACTGAAAAGGAAAGCCCCAGGCAAACAGAGCTTCTACATACCAAAATAGAGAAAATAAGAATCCTGAACTTACGGAGCAAAAGCTAGGCTAAAATGTGTCATTTAAAGTCTCACTGTGGGAGATAACACAGTTAATGTCAAATATTATAAACATGAATGTAAAAATAAAGAGGGGAAAATCATCTAGCTCAGATCAGCCTAGTAGTCCTAGTGGTTCAGAAATGTTTTATGTGGTTCTTATTGGAATATTTACAGGTAAATACATTTTCATTAAGTTTTTCCTAGAAGCTGGAACATTTTACAGAGGCATGCAGTTTTCAGCTAAAGACAGGAAGAGTAAGACACCAACAAATTCATGATTTTTAATTTAAAAGGTGAATTCTTCAGGACAGTACTATATATGGGGAACATATTTAATTTTTTTAGCCCCCATGTATAAATTAACTGGATGCACTGAAAAACAAAATAGTCAGCCTTAAGCCTGCTCTGATTTCCCCCTTGATCCTTTTCTCTGCCACAAAAACTATTTTCATTCCAGCTCAGCTCATGAGATGCACACCCATACCCAGCAGCATTCCTGACAGTCAGGTTGTTATCTTGAACTCCACTTTTATGGATCTCTCTGCCCCAGCTTGTGTTGCAGGCGTGGCTGCAGGGCCATGTTTGTGTCATTCGGTGGCAGAGAGGAAAAGGGGAGGGCTTCCCCTGGTGCTCTGCCCCACGTGGGCTCCCAGGATTTCTCAACAACCTGACATTATTGCTTTTCTGTTTGTTGGTTTTTTTCCTTAATGTTAATCTGAGATGTTACACTTGAGAGGCGGCGGGCGTTGGCCGAGTGGCGTAGGCCCCCGCCTGTGGAGCCGGCTCCTCCTCTGAGGACACCGGTTCGAATTCTGGAGGAACTCACTGTCACCATCCGAGCATGCTCGGCTGTGGCAAGATGAACCTCAGGAGTAAAGCGAGTGGGGCCAGTTCCGCGCACACTGTGCCTCACCTAAAAAATCCATTGCACAGGCTTTTCCCAAAATCTTCATTCGTGAAGTCCAGCCAACAACTTTTATGGATCTGCTGCTAGGATTGTGATAATCTTATGAACTGTAAGAAAACACATATTTGCATGGAGTGCATGGTCAGTTTTGGCAGATTTTATCATGTTGTCAGTATCTCCTTGAGTCCCAGAATGTCTGACTTCTTCAAACAGAAAGGACATAGGCACATGTTTTGACAAGGCTACTCACTTTCCTAAGTTTATGCACGTATTTCAATCAACAGTATCCAAATTGTAATCTCTGATAGGTCACAATTACAGCAGACTCAGCTTCTGTAGTAAAGACTCTTAGAGGATAACATGGTGTTTTGAAAGTCTTGAAGATTATAATCTTTCAGAAAATGTTATCTATCATTATTCAATGCAAGTAGAAGATCCCTATACAGACATGTCCTGTAAAAGTTTTATAGAAATCATTCCTGCTCTTTCCAACACCAAGTGCTCTTTTGCTGAAGCAATTTTCTATCATGCTTCCCTGTGAGCTCTTCTGCCCATAGATCCTGTGTAGTACTCCATTATAGTCTTCATAGGCTGAATTGCATCCCCTCTTAAACACCAATATCAGTACTTGTGCATGTTTGAATCTGGACAATCCCTAATCCAAAGTGATGCCTCTGAGCCTCAAGTGTGTATTTCTGTTTCAAAAATGTGTTGATATATAAAAAGCACATCTAAAAGAGATACACCCTTGTGGCACACAGATAATATAGAAATGCAATAAATAATATATCTCCATTGTTTCTACCTGTCAAAGTTTCCTACCAAAAAAATTCTCTGTCAGTTCCTCTGCCAGAAGTTCTCACAAGAGCTTCCAGCTGGAGTTTCCTGCCAGAAGATCCTGTTACTGTTCAGCTGAATAAGGCTATATGCCAAACAACCACTACCAACTCTTTTGAACACTGTAAAATTAAAGAGAAACTTTGGAAAATCAGGTGTGAGCAAAGAGAGAGAGAACTGGTTACCATAATCAAAAAATTTCTCCCTACCTCCCCCTTTTACTTCTCTTACTTTCTTCTACACTACTATCTGCTGCCTACCTGCCACCACAGACTGAAACTCTGGCACTCTTAAGAGAACTGAGATATACCATGCCACATGTGTGAGTTATATCTTTTCCTTCTACCTTTCCATATTTTTGAGGCCCCAAACAGTGCTGACCTGGCCCTGCTTGGCCTGAGACAGCCTGCAACACTTCTCACGAATGACAAATCCACAACTCCTGGCTGCATACCAGCAAACTAAAGCTGCTAAAATACCCCATTGCTGGATGAGGTAGCATCAAGAAAAAAGTGGCAGAGATAGAGAAAAAAAAAAAAAGGTAGAAACTGAGTCTCTTTGCCCCCTCCACATCAACTTGACAAAAGGTAGTTTTGGTGGTAAATTTTTATGTGCTCCTAAAAGAAATCTTATCTTTTTCCAACCCTTATATTCTCTTTGCATCTCTTAGCAATTAATAAAATCAGATTTTTGATATCAACAGATAAATTTGTGTGAGTTAATTTTGCTCAGGGTAAGTATTTGAATCTGAAGTAGTATCTGCAACATTTCAGCGGAATATAATGACACTGTTTTGGAAAAAAAATGTTCTTTTCACAAGCTTCTTTATTCTTGCCAAGGCCTAAAGAGCTGGTTGATGTCATTCTGTTGTCATAAAATAATCTCTCTCAATGATTTTTGAGTGCACTTAGGAATCCAGAGAGGTTCCAGTTGACCAGAAGATGGCAAACACCTTGGTTTTCAAGAAGGGCAAGAAGGAGGATCTCAGAAACAACAGGCTTGTTATTCTCACTTCAATGCCTGTGAAAGTTAAGGTGAAGATTATTCCGAGAAGTATTGAAAAACATCTGAAAGACTATATACTCATTGGTCACAGCCAGCACAGGTTCCATTATACAGAAAGTCCTGTTTATCAAACCTCATTTCTTTTAATGACAGGGTGTCTAAGTTTAAGAGGAAACTAAGAAAATTGTTGGACTAGAAACCAAAGAAGGAGACAAGCCTCCTTTAAATTCAAAACAAATTTAATTAAGGTATTATAATAGAAAGAATAACAGTTCTTAACTAATATGTATATATATACATGGTGGTTTTCACCAGGTGTCCACCCAAACATCCAGGCCCCCTCTTTCCCAGAGAGAAAACAAAAGGAGAAAAGGCAAAACACAGCTGAGAGTTAATGTCAAAACAAACTCAGAGTGGATAAATACTTAAATTTATTACTAACAAGATAAGAACTAAAACTAAAAGCACTAAAAAGTAAGAAATAAATCAGTCTTAAGAACACCCCTCTCCTCCCACTCCTCCCTCTCTTCCAGCAGTTAGAGAGAGCAGGGAATGGGAGTTTTGCAGGTGGTTGTTGTTGTTGCTGCCATTGCTCTTGTCCTGTGGGTCACTCCATGGGGTGCAGTCGGGTCTTTGCACCCCGATGGTCTCTGTGAGCTGCAGAGGGACAGCCTGTTCCACCACGGTCTTCACCACAGTCTGCAGGGAGGCCACAGCTCTGAGTCCTTCCCCTGCTCCCATGGGATCCCTCCCACAGGAGGCAATCCTCAATAGACTGTCCAACATGAGTCCACCTCCCAGGCAACACTTCTGCTGGGGGAAAAAACCTGCTCCAGCTTGGGTCTCCTTCTCCATAAGTCATGGCTGCAAGTCTCTTCCAGGATCTCGCTCCATCCTGGGTCTCCCACAGGGCAACAGCTCCTTCAGGCATCCACCTGCTCCTACAGGGGCTGAAGGGGGGTCTCCACACCCCAAAAGATCTCCACGGGCTTCAGGGAGAGGGGGTGGGGAATAGCTTTCAGTCCTTCCCCCCCCTCCCTGCCCCAGCTTGGGGTCGCTCCTTCGCCTCCTCCTGCTCCA
>VXAU01003652.1:4930-24065 GCA_013399695.1 Formicarius rufipectus
GGCAATCCTCAAGTTTGGGAGGTCAGCGCTCGAATTTGGGGTCAGTGTTTGGGTTTAAGGGGCACAGGGCATGGCTGGTCCATCCCCCCTCCTCCCAACCTGCAATAACCTGATGGGGAAGCCTCCAAATCCAGTTTTAAATTAGGAAATCTCTAAAGGTCGGGGGATTTGGATTTCTGGGAAGGAGGGGATGGAGGGAGAGGGTCGGTGGGGCAGCACCCTGTGGGCTCCCCTCCCTTGCGACCCCCCATGTTTCCAAACAGCTGGGAGGACTCAGCTCTGGGGCTGCCGCTCTCAAGGCTCCCTCAGCTCTTAACACAATAATAAGTCAATTCTCGCTGAATAATTAAATCGAGAGGCTTCATAAGTATTGACTTAATGTGACAGCAAGTCTATACTGACTCAGGCTTTGCTTATGTAAACACAATCTCCTGTTCGGCTTAGTTAGCAGTTCAATGGGATAGAACAGGCCTTCAATTAAAATCAAATGATGCGTGTGTTTAATTCTTCCCTCCCCGGGTAATGATAGGGCTTGAGCAGAGGCAAGAGGATAAAAAACCCACCAGAAAAAGTCTTTGTGCTGCTCCCATCAGCGGTGAATCAAAACGTGGTGTCCTAAAATACATGTGGAGAACGAAACTCCTTAATTAACAGCTCCTGACTTAGAAGTCGGGTTGGTTTCTGCCCTTTTTTCCCCCTTTTGCTGGCTTACCTCTGCTTACCCTAATTTTGGAAGTTCTTTGCTTTTGCTGTGGGGTTTGCATTTCCTCCTGCTGTCCCCAAATCCCTGAGCAAGACATCACAGGATGTTTAGGGCTGGAAAAGATCTCCAGGATGGAGTCCACCCTGTGCCCGATGCCCACCTTGGCCCCCAGCCCAGGGCACCGAAAGTCACGGCCGGTTGTTCCCTGGAGACTCCCCCACCTCCCTGGGCACCCCCTTCCAATGCCTGACCACCCTTTCCCGGAAGAAATTCCTCCTGAAATTGGGGATGAAGGAGCAGTGCCCATCCACAGCAGGCGTTCGGTTTTCACTCAAACCAGACCTGAAGCTCCCCTGGCTCAGACCAGAACAGGTGACTCCACTCCTCCGAGGCGACAGACAACTTTTCCCAGATAAAACAAGTTTATCCATTGATCTTTTTTTTTTCCCTCCCCTGTGAACTGTTTGCTCGCTTTGGTAGAGGGTCAGCCAGAAAAGCAGAGTTTTGTTCCAGCTTCCCTCGTTTCTTCAGCTGCTCCCCATCCCCAGGGCTCTTTGAATTACCTGGCCACAGTTCTTCGCGTTTGAGGCTAATTTTTTTTTTTTTATCTCAGCATCTCCTGGCTTCAAAAGGATTCGTCTCCAGCAGGACACGAGGCAGAGCCAGTGTTGGGAGGAGGATGCCCAGTGGGCCCGCGGGTTTTTCATGTCGTGCTGAGTTTTTTGCATGTGGTCGCAGCTTCCTGAACATCCCCGGCTCTGCAGGGGGGTGGGGGAGAGTCGTGTTTTCCCGCTGCCTCTCCACACTCGTGTCTATTAAAGCCATTTTTCCTCGGTCCCTGTAAATTGCCCGTGAAGAAAAACGTCTTCAGTAATCTCGGCGTCTCGGACATGAAATATTCAGGAGAACGACGCTGTTGGCTTTGATGGGGCTGAGTTCCCACCAGGGCTTGGGCTGCTCCTCCACGCGTGGTGATGGGAGCAATTAGCACCCAATTAATGCTCTTCCTGTCCGTTTTGGGGGGGTGAGGGTGTTCTGCTTCAAAAAAATCACAGTGAACCAACAAACGGGGGGGAAAACCAATCAAAAGTCCCTGATGCAGGGGAATTTTAATGTCGGTGAAGGGGTTTTGCTGCTGTTGGTGTGGTGGGGTTGAGTGTCCTGCAGGATGACGGGGTTGGAGGAGGGAGTGGTGGGATGGTCACTGGTGATGCACAAGATCTCCTAAATTTGGGATGTGTGCACTAGGGCTAAATGTATGTGTGGAAAAAGTCTCCGAAATTTGGGATAAATACACCTGGGGTCTATGTACAGGTGCACAAAGTCCCCTAAATTTGGGATAAATACACCAGGGTGTATTAGTTCTCTGGACAAAGCCCTGAGCAGTGGGCTTTATTCCCTCTTATCATGAGTCTCAACTCATGGAGTGATTTGGGTTGGAAAAGACCTTAAAGACCATCCAGTTCCATCCTCTGCTACGGGCAGGGACACCTTCCACTAGCCCAGGTTCCTCCAGCCTGGCCTTGGACACTTCCAGGGATGGGGTGTCCACGTCCTTTCTCTGAGATGCAGCCCATGAAACTTCAGCAGCTCTGCTCCTCCCTGGCACTTCGACGGTCCCTGTCCCCTCCATGCCCTGAGATCTGGAATGGTGAGGAATTCTGGGTGGATGGAAGGAATCTCTGCATACCCTCCACTTCATTCAGCCACTGCTTCATTTGTTGCTCTGTTTAATTTGATCCAAACCCTCCTGAAAACAAATCATTCCTATTTAAGAAAAAAATGACGCCATTTCTCGCCTTTATTTTCCATCAGTTCTTGTGGCTCCAGGCAGGTACTGTTGGAAGATTCAATCACAGCTTGGACCAAGCTGACATTTAATTAAGAAGGGAGGAAAGGAAGCCGAAGGAAATCATGTACTCCTGTTGCTCTCGGGATGAGGTGTGGAAAAAAAGGAGCTGAGGAGTTTTTGAGCTGTGAAAGGCGAGGGCTCATCTTCGGTGTTGGTGATTCCTCCCTCCTGGGATGGAGACCCAGCATGGACCACAACTCACCCTCGTGCCTGCTCATCCAGGGACTGAGGCCACTTGGGAAACTGCAGCCCATCCCTCTGTCAACCTGCTCCATCTGTCCATCATCTTCTCCGCCCTTCCCGTTTCTTCCTCCTTCCGCCTTGTGGTTCAGGAACATCCCCACGGAAGGGCTGGGGTTGTGTCAGCAGAGCCAGATCATGGATAAACCTGGAAATAATGCCAGAATTGCAGAATCACAGAGTGGGGTGGGTTGGGAGGGACCTTAAAGACTTGTGTCATTCCCACCCCCTGCCATGGGCAGGGACACCTCCCATGAAACTTCTGCTTCTGTGGCTCCTTGTGCTTATTCAGTGTGTAAGAGAGGATGAGACGGGGTAACCAAGCCAGTAATTGGATTAGGGGTGGAAATCAGCTGCTCTGCTCCTCCTGTCCCTTCCTTCTTCCTCCTGGTGCTGCTGGTTCTGCCTCCCCTGGGGCCAGGAGGGCAGGAGGACAGGACCATCTCAACCCCTGGGCTCTGTGCCCGCTGCCTTTTGTGTTTTTGCCCCTTCTCATCTTCAAAAGGAGAAAGGAAAATGTAACTCCCAACCTCCGGCATTTTAACTGTGCTCCGAGTTTGAACGTTCCAGGGGGAGGATAAAACCAGGCAGTGAAATTTTATGGCCTCATAATGATGCAGGGAGAGGCCAAATGAGGTTGGGAAGTTTTTGGGGTCTCTGCCAGTGGAGCAGCTCTGGGAGAGGGCTGGGGAGCAGGGAGGGATGGAGGAATGAGGGTCCCAGGCCTGGGGGCTCATTCCCTCAGGAGTGAGGGCAGGCACCCCTTCCCCCCCCCTTTAGCCCTTTCAGGGTGGAGTGACAGAGGTCCAGCTCTCCTTTAAATCTCTCCTTTTATCCCATTTATCTTCTTTTCTCCCTTTATTTTCCCCTTTATCCTGTTTAAACATCTCCCTCCACTGCCGAGTCGCTCCGTGCTGGGACTGTCAGTGAAATCTCATCCCTCTCCCTCTTCTCTTCCCCTCCCAGGTCCCGTCTGGCTGATTTCCACACCAACTGCCAAGCCACCTTCCAGTCCCTGACCAGCTGCCCCGGGGACAACTACCAGGCGTGCCTGGGCTCCTACGCCGGGCTCATCGGTGAGTGCCGGGGTGGGGCTGGGGAAGGGTCTCCCACTGCGGCTTCATCCCTGTCCCTCCTCCTCTTCCTCCCCAGGCTTTGACATAACCCCCAACTACATCGATGCCAGCACCACCAGCATCACCATCTCACCCTGGTGCTCCTGCAAAGGCAGTGGGAACATGGAGGAGGAGTGTGAGAAGTTCCTCCGGGACTTTACGGAAAACCCCTGTCTCCGTAAGGCGCTTCCCCCTCCCCACCCCCTGCTCCCCTGTTTCATCACGTGCAGCTCCTCATTAAATCTCTCCTGCCCCCAGGAAATGCCATCCAGGCCTTTGGCAATGGGACTGACGTGAACCTGACCCCCAAAAACCCCTCTCCCCCCATCACGGTGCCTCCCAAGGCAGAGAAGAGCCCGGCCCTGCCAGACGATGTCAACGACAGCAACACCATGTACGACACGAGCATCATCACCACCTGCACCTCCGTCCAGGTAGGGCCCAGCCCAGTCGCTGCTGCAAACTGGGGGCACTGGTCTGAATGCTCAGTGGGTCCATCAGGGGATTGGCTTCATCCCAGGGGACAGCAAAAGATCCAGCTCAGGCTCCTCCCAGTCTGGGTGTGGTGTTGGCATCCATGTGTTGGCATCCAGGTGTTGGCAGGATCCCGATGCCTCTGGATTCAGGGATCTGGGTTCAGGGGTCTGGAATGGGGAAGGGATCCACACCCTGCCCTTCCCCTGCCCTTACCTGGGGCAGCACCACCTGCCTGCCAAGGTGAACTGGTGGAGCTGCCCTGAGCCCACCTTCTCCTCCTTTGGGGTGAAAGCAGCTTGAATTCCATGTGGTTTAGGGAAATGTGGAAAATACGTGTTTTCTTGCCTTGGGTTGAGCTTGTGGGTTCATGCTTTGCTCCTTGGGTGAGAGAACAGTGGGATCGGGCACTGGTGGGTGTCTCACGGTGCAGGCAGGATCCTCAGCAGGAGGATTTGCAGCAGGAGCAGCGGGGGAGCAAGGCTGGAGCCCCGTGGAGCCCCTGAGCCTCCTGCAGACAGTGGAAGAGCCCCCTTTCTCCTTCTTCCCACCTTTCTCAAAGCTCTTTGTGCTCCACCACCAGCCGTGTGCTCTGAGCCCTGATTTCCACAGGGAAACTGGGGACCCCAGACCTCACATTCCTACCCTAAGCCTTCCTGCTTTGTCCTCCCCAGGAACAAGGACTGAAGCCAAACAAGTCCAAAGAGCAGAGCCTGTGCTACTCAGAGGTAGGTTTGGGGCAAGGGGGAGCACAGGGAGGGGGGGATCCCAGGGCTGGGAGCCGTTTCCCGACGCAAACAGCTCGGGAAGGACATTCCAGGGACCACTGACGAGCGAAGGGCAAAACCAGTCGTTAATCCACGCCTTTTTCCCCACGCACACCACCCTTCTTCCCCCTCAGACCCAGCTGACCACGGATATGATGCCAGACCAGAAGACCTTTGTGGACCAGAAGGCGGGAGGCAGCCGACAGCGGGCGGGCCGGATCCTGCTCCTCATGCCCATCCTGCTGCTGGGAGCGGCTTTATAGAGGGCCGGGGGAGGCAGCGGCCGGCGGGACGGGGATGCGCCCACCAGTCAGCGCCCACCAGCGCCCACCAGTGCCCGCCAGCACGCTCAGCCTCACCCCCAAGTTCCTGCTGCGGCCACGGGGGGACGGGACAAGCCGCTGGTGCCGGAGACTGAAACGCTCCCCGAAACACCGGGATCGTCGAGGCGCGGGGATGCCCCGGGGCAGGAGGACCCCTCACCATGCTGGGAAACTTTGGTGGTTTTCTTCCTCGTTTCAATTTCCTTGTTTTATTTTTTTTTTATTTTTTTCGGTATTTTATGGTGGGTTGGTTTTTTAAAGCAGGAACACTCCCCACCCCGCCAGGCTCGTGGTGAAACTCTCCACCAGGTGCCCTGAAACGGGGGGACCGGAGCTGCGAGAGGCGCTGGGGAGGGGAAATAAACGGGAGCGGAGCTTTGGGGAAGGGGATTTTCAGGAATGTTTGCAGGATCCGCCCCTCTGGGGTGGCCACGGGGACAAGGATTCCATAGTGGAGCATCCAGGAGGGCGGATGTGCCGTCGGGAGCCTCCTGGGCACCTCGAAGGGGACTCGTTCGAGCTTTTGACGTCGTTCTTGGGGGTTTGGTTGGGCTTTTTTTTTTTTCCCCCCGAGAGTTTTCGAATGGAAGAGAAAAGAAACTCGTGTTGAACCGTGTGAGGTTGTCCTGATGTTTTCAATCTGGCACTTCCAGGGGGACAGCTTTATTTTTCTTTATTTTTTCTATTGGTTTTTCATTCTGGGTTGGGATGGGATTTGACCCGTCAGGGGTCAGGATCCTCTCTGTGTTCCTCTCCATTTTCTTTTCTATATACATATATAGTGTATGTATATACCACTCACCTATACCTACATATATGTATGTATAGCCATAACCATATACACCGTGTGGCTTTTTTTAATTTCATTTCCCTCTTTCTTTTTTGAAAAAGAACAGGAAAAAAAAAAAAAAAGAAGAAAAAAAAAAAGCTCCAGTGGCAACAGCAACTCCGAAATGTATTATTGTAAAGTTTATTTTTTTTAATAATGTCTATAATGGATTAAAAGAAAACAAAAATAAACCAAGACCGACAAACCACGGAATGAAACAGCCCCAAAAAGCTGAGAGCTCCGATGGAATCTGAGTGTCCAGCCAAGCAGCCCCAGCCCGGGGGGGGGTCACGGGGGCCCTTCAGCTGCAGGAACAAAGAGATCTGGGTCAATCTAAATATTTTGCAATGCTCCAGAACAATTCCCTGCGTGTTTTGCTGCGGGAGACAAGCAAACAAGGAAAGGTTTCAAAGGAGCTGACACCTTCCCGTGTGGCAGGTTTTTGGTTTTTTCTGTTGTTTGGGGTGGGTTTTTTTTTTTTATGTGCCATAACTTTGGGTTTGAAATACCATCCCCTCGCCTTAATGATGTTATTTTTTTCTCCTCGAGATAACCTGACAGTGCATAAAACTGAAGTGAAGGGCTGAGATTTGGGTCACACAAACAGCGAGTGGCTTGGGGGGTTCTTTTTATTTATTTTGGGGTTTTTTTCACACTTTGCTGCTTGTGTCAGGGAGAGGAAACTCAGCGCCCATCCAGCTGTGGAAAAGAGGGTGTTGGGCATCTTGGGATGCCAAAATCATGGAACCATGGAATGCTGGAATGATTTGAGTTGAAGGGACCTTAAAATCATCCAGTTCTACCTCCTGCCAGGGGCAGGGACACCTTCCACGGGACCAGGTTGCTCCAATCCTGGCCTTGGGCACTTCCGGGGATGCTGAAGATCTGAGTGAAGGGCCCTGCTGGGCTGTTTGCAGAGAGCTGGGACTGGTGGGGAAGGGAGGGATGGAGGGATATTCCCTTTTCCAGCATGGAAAAAGCAAACAGGGCTGATGTGGGAGTTGGCACAGGGAAAATAAACATGTCATGTCCCTCCCGGGATCATGTGGCAAACCCAGCCTGCTCTTTGCCTCCTCCAGGGGCTGGGAAGTGGCAGCTCCACCCCAGGGCTGGCTGGGTGAGGCATTTTGGCACCCAAAACCCCATCCAGGCATGGGAGGTGGTGTTTGGGGGCCTCCACAGACAAATCCGGGGTCCCTCGTGGTGGGGTGAACACTGACCAGGCATTCCCAGCCATCCAGGGATTGATGTTTGGGCCCTATTTTCCTTGGGAAAGGGATGTAAAACACAGCATGGATTGTTCTGGGTGGAGGTTTGATTCCTTCTTCCCTGAGAAGGCTGGGAATGCTGCAGGCATTGCTGGGAGGAGTGGGAACTAGGAGTTTTCTAGAGAAGGTCAGGGAGAAATGACCAGCAGCTGATGACCACGAGGTACCTGCATTCCCTACTCTGGAGTTGTCCATGCCACTCCTGGGAACTCCCCAGGTTTTCCAGCCTAAGGAGGCATCAGCAGGAAGCAAAAAGCTTTGGATGAACCCAAGTGAAGAAAGCAAAAAGCTTTGGATGAACCCAAGTGAAGAGCTTCCCCTCATGCTCGTGGGTGTTGTGGCAGTGCCGTGCCCTCCCCGAGCACCTGTGGCCGTTCTGGTGGGACCAGAGACAGGACAACAGCTGGAGCTGCTGGATGCAGCAGGAATGAGGATGTGCCATGCCTGGAGTCCCCTGGATCCATCTGCACCTGCCAGGCCCAGAGACTGAGCGGGATCTGCTCAATATCCACGTGTTTGGGATGAAGGTGTTATCCGTGACAAGTAGGACACCTTCATCTGGGTGCTCAAGCAAAGCTCTTCCAGGTGGAAATGCTGATCCTGGGTTGCAAAATCCCAGCGAGTTATCCTCCCAAAGCCATGCTAAGTCCTTCTTTTGGAACATAAAGCCTTTCCTGGAAGGAGGACAAGGGGATGAGATGCTCTGAGCTCATGAGGAGGCTACAGGGAACCATCGTGGGGGGATCTTAATGTAGCGGGGAAATCCCTGGCACTCCTGGCAGAGCTGTGGGATGTGCCCAAGGATTCTGTTTGCCTGGAGATTTTCTGGGAATGATCCTTTTAGAGGAGCTGTGTGGGTCTGGGTGTCTCCAAGCCCTCCCAGCTGGAGCCAAGCCTCAGCTCATCTGGATTTAGGGGGCTCTGGGGACCTGGTGCAGGTTGTCCCAGGCTGGGCTGTGAAGAGCTGTTGGACAGTGCTGCTCCAAAGCCCAACATCCCTTCTCCAAGGCTGCAGCTCCAGCGTGTCCCCAGGAACAGGAGCCACCCTGCAAAACCCACCCCTGGACCCGACAGCTTCCAGACGTCCCAGCTGAGTGTGGGATCCAGCAACTCCCTGGATTTGCACCCACCTGAGGCCTGTGACACACCTGGGGCCGAGACTGCCTCCAAACAGGGCTTTTCTCCTCCTCTTCCATCTCTGCACACAAGTTGTTTCAAAGACCTGCCTGGTGTCTTCCCAAATCCTGGGGAATACCCCAAGTCACACATGGATGGGCACTAATCCCTTCCCTGCCCCATCCTGCCATCCCCCAGCCTGTGCCCATCCTCTCTCCGTGGTTCTCCGCTCCAAACCACCTACAGAAGGCAAAAATCCAGGGATTAAGGGCAGTTCCTTCCTCTAAGGACAGTTTTTCTGGGGTGCTGGTTTGGGGTTTGCCCACCCATGGCACGACCCACCTGGATTTTGGCCGATCTCATGCTGAGAGCAGCAGTTGGAAAAACTTCCCCAACATGAGAGGTGATTAAAAATAGATGGGATGGTACCTTTGCCCTTTGTAATTGATCTGGTGGTGGCCTTCAGGCTTTAATAAGCCCCTGGGCCAGGTTGGTGTCACCTTCCTCCTCCCTCTTCCTAATCCTCCATGAAATCAGCTCTCACCTCAGGGCACTCCTGACACCTCCAGGTTTTCCTTTTGCCTCATTAACTTTCCCAAGCTGTTTCACTTCACAAGAAATACCTTTTTTTTCCCCTTCCCTTTTCCATCCATTGTGCTGTGTTTAATTTTAAAGGCATAAAAATAACCTGGCGATGAGCAGAGCTGCAGGTCAGGGATGGGCACGGAACTGGGATGCTCTTGATCCTTGAACCCAGAAGTTCTCTTGATGCTATTCCAGCAAGAAAAGGAAGAAAAAAGAAGAGGATGAAGGGAAGTGTTCACCTCTGTTAAATAAGAACAATTCCAGTGAGAACAAACATCTCCTCAAATCACCCATCGTTGTTATCTGGGATAATCTCGGCGGAGGGGGAAGCTCAGGAGCTTTTCCGAGCTCTCTGACAAGGAGAAGAAACCAGAATTGATTTATTTTCTTATCTTTGATAGAGTAAGTGAAGCTCTGGAGACTCTCGCAGGTCCTGGGGCCTTGGATGACCTCATGAGATTTGAAGGATCTGGAGAGTGTGGCAGGAAAAAAAAAAAAGGAACTTTGGGGAAAAAAGGAGCTGCTTAATTCACAGGGGAGCAGATGGAGAGGTGCTTGGGGGGGAGGGGGTTTGGGGATACCAAAAGGGAATTTGGGTTTGGATTTGGGTTTTCCCAGAGCAGCTGCAGCCACTGCCTCTGGGATGAGGAGGGGCTCGGCGGTGAGCAAGAAGCCCTTACAGCTCATGGAGCTCACGAAGCTGCTTCACATACACAAAAATGGGATTTGCCACCAGCACGACGGAGCCCTCCCACCTCCCCGTCCCCAAAAAAGAGACTTTATTTCAGTGATCCCCCTCATTGAGGGGTAGTTAAGAAAGAGGTTAATGAGCCATGGTGTGGGGCTGAGCCATGGTGTGGGGCTGAGCCCCAGCGGTCCGTTTGCTGTTTCCAGTGGGAAGCTGGGCTGGAGGATGGAGTTTCCCTCATCACCACTCGGATGGCCCCATTCCAGCAGCAATTAACAGCCTCCGAGGGACTCTGTGTCCTGCTACACTTCCCTAATACAATTACCGCAGCAAATGAGCAAGAAATTCAATCAAGGAGAACGGGAGGGAGGGGGGCGACCCCAGTTGTGGTGCTGCCAGGGGTCACCGCTCCGGCTCCCTGGAGGAGAGAGAACCATCCCGGCCCCCTCGGGGCTTTTCTGCTCATCCCAACTTTTTTTTTGGGTGGGAAAGGATTTCAGCAGGGATGGTGAGAAAACTCCCGGCTCCAGCATGAAGAGGTGCAAACTGCAGCACCAGGCGTCATTCCTGCCTCTCCAGAGCTCCCAGAGCTGCTCCCTGGAGCCTCCGTGCACCGCGATGATCCCGAACGCACGGCCACAAACCAAAGCACCAGCACCGGGAGTGGGGTCTTGCTCCTGTGGACTCTCCGGGAATGGTGACTCCACCCGGGCACCAGGATTTGGAGTCATTTCCCATCCCTCCTCTGCTCGGATGCCTCTGAAAACTCCTCTCCAACCGAACACCCAAGCCCGGGTAGTTTCCCCAACACGTTCCAAGCACATTAATTACAGGGAAGGACAATGCCCGTGCTCCCAGTTCCTGCGTGCTGGTGAAAAATGACAGAGTGTAAAACACGTCTGCAAGATAATTAACTTCATAGATAATTTCTGCTTCATTTTGACTCAATTACTTTCTTGATATGAGAAAGTGCTGAAAACAGTATTTTTTTTTCAGTGTTGTGTAAAACAATAATGGAAGAAAACCACTAAAGCTCTCCCAGGGAGAGCCTCTCCTCCCTTAGATAAAGGAGCCCGGGAATAAATCGCATTTAATTCTTGCTCTGGAGTTACAGAGCGCAGTTTGGGATTGAACTCCTGTGTGTGGCATCGTGGTTTGGGGGAGAAAAATGGTCTTCTGTGGTTTTCAGCAAAGCCAGGACGAGAATGAAACCAGTCTTGCCCAGAGGCAACAATGCCCTGGCAAAGCAGGGTTTGCTCCGGGGAGGAAAACCGCTGGGAAATGCAGTTTTGCTGGATTACTCGTAACTTTGGAAGAGCTTAAAATGAAGATTTTTAAAGCTGGAAGGGCCTCTGGCTGCCCCTGTGTTCAACCCGGGCTCGCACCCAGCACCCAACACATCCTCCTCCCACTCTTCCTCAAAGTGGCTGCAAATCCTCGCATTCTACCCCATTAATCCATTAGGGTTTCCCCCCTGTTCACCGGCTGGAATCTCCCCTTCCCAGCCGTGCCTCGAAGCTGCCCAGCCGGCAGCAATTCCCATGGAAAAAGCAATTTAACCTACTTGGAGACCAAAGCATCTCACTTAACGCTGCGCATAAATTCCCGAGCTCTTTGCTCGCGGCGATCCAAGGGCTCCGTGTCCCCAGACAGCCGGGAGCAGCGAGGGCCACTCGGGGACAAGGCGGGGGCAGAGGGCACGGCAAGTTTGGCTCATTAATGAGTTCACCGTCAGCATTTCGTGTTTTGATTTCTCTTCCCCGGGGCGCTGACCTGTGCTCGGTCACTCGGGGCTGTAAATCGAGCTCAGCGCTGCCACGGGGTCTGTTCTGGGTGGCTTTCTGTATTCGGACTTTTTAAGCAGTGGGGAAAAAAAAGAAAAAAGCAGTCCCCGTGCTCCTTGCAGGAAATGCCAACCAGCGGGAGCACTAGGGAAAAAATAGAAGAAAAAGTGTTTCGGAGAGATTTTTTAAAAATAGCTTGCTGTTTGTAGCAGAAATATGAGTGTACGTAACTGAGAGAGCCTCAAACTTGCAGGGGGGGAAGCACTTTCTAGAAATCTGCGTTTAATTGGGTTCTGTGGAGAGCTGATGTTCACTGGAGTGGGGGGTCTTGGTGCTCTGGGGTCCCTGCCCCATCCCTGGAAGTGTCCAAAGGCCAGGTTGGATGGGGTTTGGAGCAACTTGGGCTGGTGGAAGGTGTCCCTGCCCGTGGCAGGGGGTGGAATGAGATGAGGCTTAAGGTCCCTTCCAACCCAAGTCCTTCCACCATTCCATGATCTCCTTCTCTCCCATGATCAATATCTTTGCAGGACACACCAAACCTTCCACTGGAGAAGAGAAGATTGAAATCCCAGTAAATTTGACCTTGTGGTGCCTGTTTGAAAGAACAAACCCCTTGTCTTCCATCAGGAAAAATGACAACCACCAAAGCCCTTTTCTTTAACCTTTGGCCTTGTGAAGAAATGCATGAACATGAGGAAAAGCTCCTGGGCTTTACATGGGGTTATATAAAACAAATTATGGGACATGCCTGTAATCATTTCCTGACAGCTGTGATATCCTGTGTGTTACCCTGGGGTGGGAGGGGGGACAATTGCAGGCTTTGCCAGCACAGAAATTCAAGTAATCATGGAATGGTTTGGAAGAGACCTTAAAGCACATCCAGCCTCAACCTTTGCCATAGGCAGGGACACCTTCCACTTGGCCAGGCTGGTCAGAGCCCTGTCCAACCTGGCCTTGAATTCCTGGGGTTTAAGTGTATTTTAAAGGGCTGGAAAATTGGGAAAAACTGTTTCAAGCCTCAGCAGTGAATGGCTGGGAGGTTTTTTTGCTGTCATGGCCAGGGCAAAGCACGTGTAGAGCGATGCTCTTCCCTCGCCTGCTCCCTCCTGCCCATCCATGTCCTCCTGAATTATTCCTGGCTCCTGCTCGAGTGCTGCAACTTTGCATCCCTTAATTAGACTCAGTGGGTAAAATAAAACCCAGCACAGGCTCTCCTAATTCCCTGTCTGTGTATTCATTACAGGAGCAGCAGCAACTGGGATGTCAAGGAGGATTAAGCAGGGAGCTGGGAAGTCACAGGTGGCTCCAGCACGGATTGTGTGCACGGAGAAGTTGATGGGTCTTCCTGGGGCCAAAACCATCTGTCCCCAAAAGCATCATCCATGTTCCCCAACTCCTTGAGAGAGCATGGATTGCTTCCCAGTGCTCCCCAGAAGGCGAACTCCCACAGGCTGGCAGTGAACTGGTTAATGTGTCCTGGTCACAGCCCTGTTTTGCTCCCTTGCTGATAAATGGGGCTGGAGGATCCTCAGAAATCCCCATTCCCAGACCTCAAGGCATAAAAGCAGCATTTTGCAGAGCATCATCCACCTCTCCTGCCCGGGATGAGGGGACTGGTCCTTGAGGGGCCACGGGAGGAACAAGGGCTCTGTTGTTTCCATCATCTCTGCAGCGCCGGGGTCCTCTGGGTGACCTTGCATGGTCGTTTTTGGAGCAAATCAACAGCATGGGAAGGGGGAGACAAGTCTTGGAATTTCCAAGCCAGATCTGCTGCTGCTCCCAACCCGTCCTCGTGCTTGGATGATGATAGGGGGTCACCCGGAGGGTACCCACGGGGTGCCCCGTGGCTGGTGAGGGCATGGACTGCATCCCGCCGAACCAGGCGTCCTGGGATGCAGACCCCGTGCCCATCCCACCGAACCCAGAGTCCTGGGATGCAGACCCCGCGCCCATCCCACCGAACCCAGCGTCCTGGGATGCAGACCCCGCGCCCATCCCACCGAACCCAGCATCCTGGGATGCAGACCCCGTGCCCATCCCGCCGAACCCAGCATCCTGGGATGCAGACCCCGTGCCCATCCCGCCGAACCCAGAGTCCTGGGATGCAGACCCCGTGCCCATCCCGACAGGACAGCTGTGTGAGGGTGGCGCAGAGCCGGAGCGGTGGTCCCGGGGGGCAGCGTTTGGCCGCGCTGCTTAATTAAGTGCCTAACACGACGCTCGTTTTAATTCCGTGCATTGCGAGCCGCGTGTTGCTGCCCACACGCACCAGTTGCCATAACAACTTTAATTTGTTTTGTAGCCTCCGCTCGGGTGGATTTGGGGAATTTTTTTTTTCCTTCTGTGTGTGTTTGTTTGTTAATCTCCTTTCCTGCCTCCTGTTCCGCCCCATTCCCTCTGTCCTGACTTTTTTCTCCCCAGCTGTTCTCTCTCCCCCTCTCCTTCTCTGCCTTTATAAGAAGCAAAAAGTCATTGCGTGGGTCCTCGACCCCTCATTGGGCACCCACTGCCTCTATTTGATCAGGATTTATCCCAAGTAATCCCAGTACAAGAGCAGGAGTGAAGCCATTGCCTTCCCAAACCACCATCCTCCTCCTGAAACATGAAGTGATCCATGTCTTCCTTTTCCCACCACCCCATCCTGCAGACACTGCATTGAAAACCAGGAATAAATCTCTTGAAAAGCATGGCTGTGGTGTCATGACCTCAGAGGGATTCCTTGGATCATTTTAGAGGGATTCCTTGGATCATTTTAGAGGAATTGACCATCTGATGGACTATTAGAGAAGTAAAGGAAAAGCACAGGGGGGAGAGTTTGGCCTCTCCTTGGAAAGGTCCCCCCTGCTTTCAGCAGAGCTCTGGGGTCTCCCCAGCATCCCAAGGGATCTCTGTGCCATGGGGGCCTGGAATTGGGCATCACTGTCAGCAACCTTTGCCTTGGCACTGCAGTGTATGAGGGCTCTGGAGGGATCTTGAGGGCTCCAGGAAGATGCTGAGATGGATCAGCTGGAGGAGAAGTCACAGGCTATTCCAAAGGCAAGGAGGGACAGGACAGGGGGAATGGCTGTAAACTCAGAGGAGATTTAGATGGGATATCGGGAAGAAATTCCTCCCTGTGGGGGTGGGGAGGCACAGGTTACCCAGAGAAGCTGTGGCTGCCCCATCCCTGGGAGTGCCCAAAGACAGATTGGACAGGGCTTGGAGCAACCTGGACTGGTGGAAGGTGTCCCTGCCCAAGGCAGGGGGTGGAATTAGATAGACTTTAAGGTCCCTTCTAACCCAAACTGTTCAGCATCCTGTGATTCTATTATTTGATCCTTTTCCCTTCCTTAAGCTTCTGCCTCCAAGGTCAGACCCTGCCCTGCTCCTGCCACATCCCATCCAAATCCCAGCCAGGGAACGTGACGAGGAGCTCAGCCCGGGGGGGATGTGATTGTGTTTCTGCTGAGCTCCGAGTTCCTCAGCAGGGCTGTGACTCGTTATCCTTCCATCCCAGCAAAACCATGGAAAAAAAAGCACATTCCTGGCCAAATGAGGTGAAAAGCATCAGGAAAAGGCCGAGCAGAGCCTGTACAGGGCTCGGCAGCAGCAGCGGATGCGCCGGGGGCGTGCGGGGGCACTGGGAAAGGGATGACCCGGAGGAAGAGGAGCTCAGGGGGAGGAAGGTCGAGCCCTCGGCCAGCACGACTCAGGATCAGCGATGTCATGCTGAATTCCAGCAGATGCAGCTGGATCTGTGGCTTCTGGTTCCCTCTCCTCATCCTTGTCTCATCCTCATCCTTATCCTCATCCCCCTCCTCATCCTTGTCCCATCCTTATCCCCCTCCTCATCTCGTCCTTATTCTCAATCCCCTTCTTGTCCCCCTCATCCGCGTCCCTCTCCTCATCCTTGTCTCATCCTCATCCTTATCCTCATCCCTCTCATCCTGATTTTCATCTCATCCTTAACCTGATCCCCCTTCTCATCCCCCTTCTCATCCCCCTCATCCTCATCCCCCTCGTCATTCTCATCTCATCCTCTTCCCCCATCCTCATCCTCATCCTCATCCCTCTTTTCATCCCACTCATCCTCGCTGGGTGGGTGCAGCCTGAACCCCCTGCCCGAGCTGGGGGGGTGTCACTTCCCCCTCCATCCCATTGGGATGGCATTTTTCCAAGGGACAGCTGGGAGGGCAAAGAGGGGAGCATTGGGTTCTTGCCCATGGAACATCCACATCCCGGGAATGTTTCATTCCCTGAAGGATTCATTTGCATAGGAATGGTTTGGCAGTGGAGCTGACATTAATAGCAGGCTGAGCTCGAGCCCTGCCGTGGAGTGGGGTGGAAATGGCTCTGTGCAGAGGTGGAAGGGGGCTGGGATGGAAAACGAGCTGTGGGATGTTGGGATTTGCTGAATCCTGAAATTAGAAGGAGTTTGGGAAGAGGTGAGTCCATCTCCAGGTGCTGCTGCTGCCCAACCCTTTGGCCTGTGCTCCGATGGTGGGATGAGCCCTGTTCTGGGATCGTGGATGCTCTGGCATCACTTGGAATATCCCAGCAGTGATCCCAGGCGGTTTGCTGGCTCATTTCATGGAACCTGTGAGGTGGGGAGTTGAAATGGGAATGTTGGCTTTTGGTTGGTCCTGTGTGGGAAGGGGAATGAGGCCAAGTGGGATGAAAGAGCCTGGGATGCTGCAGAGGGGGATGAAGCAGTGAGAGTGGAGTGCAGTGGCCTGGGATGCAATGGAGTGGGATGACACAGTCCGGGATGTGGTGGAAGTGGGATGAAACAGCCTGGGATGCAGTGGAAATGGGATGCAATGCAGGGGGATGCCATGGAGGGGGATGAAGTGGGATACAGTGGGATAAAGTGGCAGTGGGATAAAGTGGAGGGGGATGCAGAGCAGTGGGACACAGTGGCAGTGGGACACAGTGGCAGTGGGATGCCATGGAGGGGGATGTGGTAACTCAGTAGCTGCGGTTTTATGGCTTCCCATAAACAGTCCCCTCCATCTCTCTCCATTTTTAATTACCTGGAAAATAACCCCGTTCAATTTACAGCTCATTTGAAGCCCTGAGCAAGGGCCCATAAATATTTAATGTGCTTGGAAGTGGCACCAACTGTCCGGGGTCTTTTTCTTTTCTTGGAGTTGCCTTTATTTTAGCATGTTTATTCCCCCAGACCTACAATTTTCCGCTCTCTCCATCCATAAAATCCAGTGGTAAAAGGCAGAGAACTGCTGGCAAAGGGTTCAATCCCCACATTTTCTAGGGAGTGATGGTCTGGAACCAGCATTTAGAGCAGCTTCTCCTCTAATTAGGGCAATTAGGGCAGATTCCTGAGGATCCCAGAGCCTTCCTTGACTTGTCCTGGGAGAAGCCAGGTTAGGATCCTCTTCCCATCACGAGTTCCCAGCCTGGGCTACGGGAGGTTTTCCCAAAAAAAAGGTGTTTGCACACCAGGATTTCTGCCTCCAAATTGTGGCTGAGCCTGGGAGGGGGTGTCAGGTGCAGAACTGAGCCTGAAATTCTGCCCTGCCCTACTTAAGGAGTTAAAAAAAGGATTAATGGATATTGCAGGGAGGAGGAATAACTGGGAATTGCTGTCAGGGCTGTGATTTCAGTGCTGAGCTCGCAGCAGGAGCAAAGGAAAACTCCTGCTCTCTGAACTCCTGACAGTTGCCCCGAATCCCAAATATTCAACACACGACTTTGACTCCCAGATTTCCGTGGGTTTACCCAGGACATATTTTGGTGTGTATTAATCACTCCAACATGGGTTTTATTGTAACATAATAGATATATTTACTGCACGAGGAGTGACAGCATTTATTAATTATGCACCAGCAGGCCCAGCAAACGGATTTGTTTGCTTTGATGTCTAATGCTGCAGCCTTTTTTTTCCCTGCTTGTTAAACTTAATCAAAAGCAATCAAATACGCTCCCATAAATTAGAGCAAATTAATTTCAAACAAAAGGGGAAAGTATTAGGTAGCACAAATGGAAAGGAAATTAAAAAGAATCAGCGAGATAGGAGTCAGGGTAATTTAAATGTCGGGTTTGGCTACTGTTTTTCATTTTGGGTTGGATGGGGCAGGAATAGGAAGGGGGAGGAATAGGAAGGGGGAGGAATAGGAAAGGTTTAAGAGCTGTGTTTGGTTACTGTTTTTAATTTTGGGTGGGATGGGGCAGGAATAGGAAAGGGGCAGGAATAGGAAAGGGGCAGGAATAGGAAAGGGGCAGAACTGGGGCTTGAGGGGCTCAGCGTCACCAAAGGTGCTGAATTTCCATGAGGAGCCTTGTTGGCACAGCCAAAACAGTATCAAAATCCATCCCAGCTGGGCACAAGCTGGGAATTGGGAATTGCAGTGGTTTATTGCCTCTCAGGGTGTGCAGGATTTGGGCTGTGGCCCCATCCCTGCACCATCCTGGCTGCATCCACACCCCTGTGACATCCCACCTCCAACCCACCCGTGGTCCCTCATTGTCCCTCTGCCCCTGGATACAAACCCAAACCCCCTCTCTCCTCTCCTTGAATGTTGAGTCCAGCCTTAATTAAAGGTGGTTAATCCATCCCTGCCCACTGGTGCTGGTGCTAAAGGACATTCCCAGTTCCCACCCTGGCTCTATTTACATAATGCTATTGACATTTTCAGGGGGATATTATGTATGCTGCTTTAATTCACTGTTAAATTCAATTATGGCTGTTTGGGACACAGTAATTTCTTTTGTTCTAGGAACAGATTGTTTTATATATCTACCCGTATTACCAAGTTATTAATTTAATGATTCCATAATAGCAGCTCATTCCTTTGGGTAATATAAAGGGGAAAGTGGGCTCCATGCACAGCTTTGCTTCTCCCTGCATGGATTGCAGGGGGTTAGGAATAAAGATGTTTGGTTTGGCAGTGTTTGGGAGTGGGACAAGGGGTCCAGCTTGGTCTCCCACCCCTCATCCAACGCTTCCAGGGATGCAGGATGAGGGACAGAGTCCTCCCTCTCCGGGTGTCCCCTCTGGGGATGGAGCACTAGAGTGTGGTGTCCCTGCCCTGCCCCCTCAGGGTCAGGTTTTTCCATGTGCTCAGCTCCCAGCCACGTGCTCGGAGCCAGGCTCTGTTTTCCAGCTGCCTGGAAAGTCGTGTGCCGGGATGGATGCACTTGGAACAGCCCCTTGGCTCGGAACTGCAGCTCCTCCAGACGCTGCCTGAATTAACATTGCCCTGGAAGCGTGAGCAGAGCAGGGCTGCGGTGTTGGACTGGGACGGGAGGGCAGGGAGGTGCCACCTCTTCCTCATCCCCGCCCCATCCCCATCCCATCCCCATCCCATCCCTGCCCCATCCCCGTCCCATTCCATCCCCATCCCCATCCCCATCCCATCCCCATCCCATCCCCATCCCATCCCTGTCTCATT